>QNTS01003670.1:147365-170317 GCA_003317085.1 Hucho hucho | reverse complement strand
TGTCTGTGTGTGTGTGTGTGTGTGTGTGTGTGTGTGTGTGTGTGTGTGTGTGTGTGTGTGTGTGTGTGTGTGTGTGTGTGTGTGTGTGTGTGTGTGTGTGTGTGTGTGTGTGTGAGAGTTTGTAGGGTCACTCTCAGCCTCTGTACACGAGAGTAGTCATTGGTCCTCAGTGCTGCTCGAGGGGTTGCGGGTAGGCTGGGACAAGCAATATAGTGGATAGGAGCAGGCATGAAGGACCCCAATCTCTCTCTCTCTGTTCACCTAATCTCATCTCCCCTTGCTGCCTTTTCTCCTTTACCTTCCCTTGCTCCCTCCTCTACTACCCTCTCTCTCTCTGACCATACCTCCTTTCCCCTGTCCCCTCCTCTCCTCTTCCCCTGTCCCCTCCTTTTTCCCTGTCCCCCTCCTCTGTCCCTGTCCCCTGCTCTCCTCTCCTCTTCCCCTGTCCCCTGCTCTCCTCTCCTCTTCTGTCCCCTCCTTTCATCTTCCCCTGTCCTCTCCTCTTCCTCTCCTCTCCTGTGTCCTTGGGCTGGGCTGAGAATTCCCTCCACATGGTGTAAAGCTATGAAACACATACAGGAGCAAGGCAGACCACACACACTCACTGAATGGTCACAATAAACACACACATCTGTGCGTGTCAAAGCGGAGTTTTTCGTATTGAGGTTGTTGCACTGCCCTGCAGTTTGGCTGAATATAGGCCTAGAATATAGATACTGTGGGCAAGAGGAGCCAAACTGTTGTTGCAAAGTGAACTGTCTGGATTACATATGTTTGGGCTCACAATGTTCAGTGCTGTGCAACACCAGAACAACCCAATTAGTTAAACAGAGCATGAAGTCAACATTACACACTGTGCACACAGAACACACACTTCATTGGTTGAAATTACTGGAAATGTTACATACAATAACAGACTTTTAATAGATAAAGACAATGTTATTAGACGTTTATTAATTGTATGTAAAAAAAAGTAAAGATAATGAAATCCATCCATGGGTTGAGCTATTGGACCCATGGTGCTGATAAGAGTGGTTGCCTATCAACTGCATCTAGGGGTGGGCCAGCTATATCTGAAGTCCTCCCTGCCAAGGCACAGTGCTGCTGTGAAACCCTGGTTGGCCCACCCCTAGATGCAGTTGCTAGGCAACCACTCTTATCAGCACCATGGGTCCAAGTGCAGCACTGCTGTTCTCTTCTCCTCTCTCATCTTATTCTTATTCTCTCTCTCCTCTCTGTCTCTGCACTTAAGCTAATCACATTTGAAGATATGATATCATTTTGTGAGTATTAGAAACCCCAGAAGCTGATAGTTATGAGTGGTGTAAGCGGTTGTAATTCTAATTTATACTTTTGTCTTTAAAATAAATAAAAAAACAGGTTACTCAAATGTTTCTAACCTACTTTTGCACCATTTTCTAGGCCACCACACGCAATGTCCTGTATGTAAGGTATTTGTCAGATTAACACATGATGCTGTTTCTCCAGACATTCCAGGCATGTGCAGCACACAGGAGAAAGGTAGAAGAAATGTAGCCTACTGATTGAGTACTGGTGACAACTGAGGGTTAGCCTACTGTTAAAAGTCTGTTTCTATGGCAAATGACAGAACTATTCATGCATTTCATGTTGAAGAATAAATAGTTTGACTAAATGCTTATGGCTGGTTGGATTGAGAAGGGAGGCAGAAAAAAAAGCTCTGTACCGGCTCGCGCGCACCACGCTCCATGGAAGAGCACTTCCGTCCGCGCGCACGTCAGCAGGTGCAGAGAGGAGTGGGGGTCTCACGGCTTCATCATCACTGCATCGAAATTACGCCGGCATATAACAATTTTACATCAATATAACATTCTCAGAAAATGGTAGCAAAACAAAGGATCCGTATGGCAAACGAAAAGCACAGCAAAAACATCACGCAGAGAGGCAACGTTGCAAAGACCCTGGTGAGGCGAAGCTTTTCTTCATGCTGTGTGTGTTCCATCATCAGACGAAAGGAGACGCAAGCATGATGACACCGACTCAGTTAATCATCACTGAGAATTGCATGATTTCAATAAATGTGACCCATCCATTTCATAATGATAAATTATTGATTGTGTAGGCCTATCTGATGTTATGGTTCTAATTGGGTATCATCAAAAACCCCGCATATTGTAGTCTATCTAATATGATTCATTTCAAACCATTCTGATCAATCACACCACACATACAAGCTGCAATTAATGAGTTTTCAAGCCCTTCTCCATTCATTGTAATTCATGAGCCGTTGGTTGGGTGGTTTATCAATACTGATGGCTGTATGTTATATAATGGTCGATTATCTTGAATCGGTTTGCCACAGGGTTTACAGCCCGGTATTCTCCCGATCAATAATTAATGAGATCAATGCCACGTAGATGAAGGTCGAGATTGTCGATAAAGATGTTCTGGTTGTTCAGTCCATAAAGAAAGCTTGAGGTTGTTGATGAACTCTATGGTCCATCTGTATCCTGGCCAGGTCACAAACACACACACAGTTTTGTATTGCTATGCTTGTAGGGACCATATAATTCCCACCCCAAATCCTGTTTTCTAACCCTAACTCTAACTTTAACCCTAAACCTAACCATAACACCTAACCTTAATTATATTCCTAATTGTAACCCTCAACTTAACCCCTAAGCCTAAAATAGCATTTTTCCTTGTGGGGACAGGCAAAATGTCCCCACTTGTCAGAATTGTCCTTGTTTTACTATTCTTGTGAGGACTTCTGGAACCCACAAGGATAGTTAAACAAAAACACACACACATATAATATAGGACAGGTAGTGATACTGATCATTGTGTAACTCTGGAATGTAGGTTTCACTTCCTCATGGGGATTGGTAACACTGGCCTGTATTAGTTTAGATAGTGTACATTAAACACTTGTATAATTGTGCTGTAAAAGCCTTAGGGAAATGGGAAGTGTTCATAATTTATTACATTTTCATAACTGCTGAATAAAATGTTATAGTATTCCCGATGTATCCACTGTCTAACAGATTCCTTTTTTATGGCAGGCTGATTTGTTCTCTTGGTGTTCCTTTAAGATGTCGTTTTTTCTTCTGACAGCCTTGAATTATGAAACTATACCATAAATCTTTACATGCCTTCAACATGACTGCATTGTGCAAGGTGACACTGAATGGAATAGCTCACTGTGGAATAGAGATTGTTTCATTGTTGTATTAGAATAAAGGAATACTTGGGGTTTGCGCTGTACATTCTAGATAGATATTGTGTCATCCACAATAATACCATACCACAATCAGAAAGCACATGGGTGCTATCCAATTGTATTATGGCATGACTCACACCAGACCACATCTTGTGGTTGTGATAGTTTATGATGGTGAGTCTCATGCTGCTGGTCTAGACAGCCAGGCAGGCGGAGGGTTTCCAGAGACATATTGTATATCATGTGTTTTTACATCAGTGGTTTGGTTTCCACTCCTGTTTTCCATAAGAACTAGATGTGTTCATAGCTGAGTCTGAGGGGCTACATGCTAACTCTGCAGAACTCAGTTTATTATTAGATCCAGTCTATTCTGGTGTAACTGGGTACAAAACACCCACACCGTGATGAGGACAGGGTTTAAAACAGTCTGACTGAGACTGGACTAACATGGTTTGAAACGTGTGCTATTCAGCATGTTGTTGATGGAGGCCTGAAGGTCATAGCATTGTATGAAACGTCATCCAATGGATGTTTGTTCAACCTGGTTGGTCTTCCTCCACCAAGCTGTGTCCTGTAGTCGCATATTCTGCACAGTTTTGACCGCCCTTGAACAACAACTGTCCGACCTTGACCGTCATACTAACTCTGACCTTATGTCCGACCTTATGTCCGGTGTATGTGGCCAGTCAGAGGAGGATGCCTCTCAAGATTTCCTCCTTCTACAGTGGAGGTTTCCTGGCCATTGTTACACTAAACTTGCTCACTGGGGATTCAGGTCCTAAAATGACATATCTCTAAAACTAAAATAGTTAACTAACGGAAGAACACCGATAACAACTGTTTAATTCAGAAGGATCATGTTGTTTCCAAAGGGGTCCTAAGACAAGACATGACATAAATAGTGACATTTGAATGACATTTGACCTGTACAGTATGTCTCAATGGTTGAACATTCTTGTTGTTTTCTCTCCCCACTCCCTCTCAGAGACCTCAGGAGGAGAAGTACCCCGTGGGGCCGTGGCTCCTGGCTCTGTTTGTCTTCGTTGTCTGTGGATCAGGTAAGGCCCAAACATCCCGTGTTCAACATTCTGTTTCACATTAGCCTTTATATTACTAACCTAGGGAACATTGGTTAACCACAGAACTAAACCAATTTCAGTTTCACTTCAGTTTTCTGATCAATTATTTTGCTTAACTGGATGTTGTCTTGTGTAACAACAGCCACTTTCTCTCTAAGCCATCTTTCAGATCATCCAGAGCATCAGGATGGGAATGTGATCCAGAGGCCCCACAGACTCTACCCTCTCTCCCCACACCCGCTCATCAGACCTGAGGCTGCTCGCCACCCTATGTACCTCCCTAACACCGCCAGGAAGCCTGGAGGTCCGGACAGCTCTGTGTCCATCAGGGAAGGCCTGAGAGATGAGGGGACCACCTCCCTTCCCCCCTCGCTGTTCTCGATCACATGTTTACAGAGTTCCAGGTCGTGGAGATGAGAGATTTTCTACTGACAGTCTAAACCACAATGAATGGCTGGCTCAATCCCGTACAGTGTTTTACACCTGCTCATATGTGTGAGTGTGAGACTGTGAGTGTATGTGTGTGCAGTCAATGATGTGACTGGCTGCTGTGCAATACTGCTGTGTTTCTGTATACACTCACCGGACAGTTTATTAGGTACACCACCCCGTTCACAAAAATGGATCGCTCCTACTGACAGTGACCATGGCTTGCTATATAAAGCAGGCAGACAGGCATCTAGACATTCAGTTACTGTTCGATTGAACGTTAGAATGAGCAAAACGATTGACCTAAGCGACTTTAAGCGTGGTATGATCGTCGGTGCCAGGCACGCCGGATCCAGTATCTCAAATGGACGCCCTCCTGGGCTTTTCATGCATGACAGTGTCTAGGGCTTACCGAGAATGGTGCAAGAAAAATCCAGTCAGCGGCAGTCCTGTGGGTGAAAACAGCTTGTTGATGAGAGAGGTCGTAGGAGAATGGCAAGAATGGTGCAAGCTAACAGGCGGGCCACAAACAGACATATAATGGAGCAGTACAACAGTGGTGTGCAGAACGGCAACTCGGAACGCACAACTCCTCGATCCTTGTCACGGATGGGCTATTGCAGCAAACGACCAAACTGGGTTCCACTCCTGTCAACTAAAAACATTAAGAAGCGGCTCCAGTGGGCACGCGATCACCAACACTGGACAATTGAGGACTGGAAAAACATTGCCTGGAACATGACAGCAAGTTCAGTTTACTTGATTGGCCTGCGCAGGCCACAGACCTCAACCCAATAGAGCATCTTTTGGATGAGATGGAACGGGGTTCTGACCCGGTACTAGATGTAAGTACCTAATAAACGGGCCGGTGAGTGTATATCTGTGTTGTGTGAGAACCTTTTTCAAATAAATGTGACTCGTTTGGGACATGTCTGTTTGTCTGCTTTCAGTTCCACTTTGGCTGCTTCTATCCCAGCGCATGTTGTGCAGATTCAGCTTGCTAACAGTGTGGTTAATTTGGGTCTTCCTGGTGTGTGTGTGTGTACATGCATATGTGAGTGTTATATAACTTAGCACTAAAGAACCAAGGCTTCATGGAATGTCAGGTGTCTTAATGTCTAAATTCCAGGTGCTAAACCGTCACGACTATTTACCAGGATTCTGTCATGTCCTTTCTCCAACATACCTGTATGACACCAGGGTTATGTCATGTCCTTTCTCCAACATACCTGTATGACACCAGGGTTATGTCATGTCCTTTCTCCAACATACAGTGAGGGAAAAAAGTATTTGATCCCCTGCTGATTTTGTACATTTGCCCACTGACAAAGAAATGATCAGTCTATAATTTTAATGGTAGGTTTATTTGAACAGTGAGAGACAGAATAACAACAAAAAAATCCAGAAAAACGCATGTGAAAAATTTTATAAATTGATTTGCATTTTAATGAGGGAAATAAGTATTTGACCCCTCTGCAAAACATGACTTAGTACTTGGTGGCAAAACCCTTGTTGGCAATCACAGAGGTCAGACATTTCTTGTAGTTGGCCACCAGGTTTGCACACATCTCAGGAGGGATTTTGTCCCACTCCTCTTTGCAGATCTTCTCCAAGTCATTAAGGTTTCGAGGCTGACGTTTGGCAACTCNGTTTTGGGTCATTGTCATGCTGGAATACCCATCCACGACCCATTTTCAATGCCCTGGCTGAGGGAAGGAGGTTCTCACCCAAGATTTGACGGTACATGGCCCCGTCCATCGTCCCTTTGATGCGGTGAAGTTTCCACCTCCATGTTTGACGGTGGGGATGGTGTTCTTGGGGTCATAGGCAGCATTCCTCCTCCTCCAAACCACGGCGAGTTGAGTTGATGCCAAAGAGCTCCATTTTGGTCTCATCTGACCACAACACTTTCACCCAGTTGTCCTCTGAATCATTCAGATGTTCATTGGCAAACTTCAGACGGGCATGTAAATGTGCTTTCTTGAGCAGGGGGACCTTGCGGGCGCTGCAGGATTTCAGTCCTTCACGGCGTTGTGTGCTACCAATTGTTTTCTTGGTGACTATGGTCCCAGCTGCCTTGAGATCATTGACAAGATCCTCCCGTGTAGTTCTGGGCTGATTCCTCACCGTTCTCATGATCATTGCAACTCCACGAGGTGAGATCTTGCATGGAGCCCCAGGCCGAGGGAGATTGACAGTTCTTTTGTGTTTCAACTGTTGTCACTTTATGCTTGGCGATGGTCTTGTAGCCCATTCCAGCCTTGTGTAGCTCTACAATCTTGTCCCTGACATCCTTGGAGAGCTCTTTGGTCTTGGCCATGGTGGAGAGTTTGGAATCTGATTGATTGATTGCTTCTGTGGACAGGTGTCTTTTATACAGGTAACAAAATGAGATTAGGAGCACTCCCTTTAAGAGTGTGCTCCTAATCTCAGCTCGTTACCTACATAAAAGACACCTGGGAGACAGAAATCTTTCTGATTGAGAGGGGGTCAAATACTTATTTCCCTCATTAAAATGCAAATCAATTTATAAAATTTTTCACATGCGTTTTTCTGGATTTTTTTGTTGTTATTCTGTCTCAAATAAACCTACCATTGAAATTATAGACTGATAATTTCTTTGTCAGTGGGCAAACGTACAAAATCAGCAGGGGATCAAATACTTTTTTCCCGCACTGTACCTGTATGACACCAGGGTTATATCATGACCTTTCTCCAACATACCTGAATGACACATCCTTCTTCAAGGCAGATGGAAGCTTATTGTCATTTGAATGGAATGCTGTTCACACATTTATCCAGTGTGGTGAGTTGTGGAGTTATACAATCGCTGTTTGTTCACTTGAAGTAATGGGCCGGAGCAAGGTGCTGTTCCTGCTCAATTGGAGTGATTTGTGGAACATGTAATCTATGCAGCTGTTAACTAAGGCCGACCTTTGTGAAAAGCAGAGAGGAAAAGCTCAACCTACAGCTTGCAGTATACAGACAGTGCTCTGTTGCTGTCTGTTTCATATGTTCTCTTTTCAGTGTACAGTAGGATGATGTGGCCCCAGAGACTGAACTAAGGTTAGTTTTACATTACCCCTCCATAATGGTTAAGGCTTGGACTAATGTTAAACTGCTGCCTACTTCTGCTGACAGCCCTGGCACAGCGGTGTTGAAGCATGCTACAGTATGAGGACAGAGAGACTGCAATAAGTAATCAGCAGACACACAGGTCTGATTGTTACAACAGTAACCCACAGCAAAGGTCTGTCTGCTGAACACCGAGGTCAATGCTCGGCCTGGCATTTCTCTGTCTCGGGGGGAGAAGGAGAACGCGAACACTGCCTGGCCCTTTCCTACACAGATCCCTCTCTCTGTGTGTGCGTTTCCTATCCTATAGAACAGGTTTTCCCTAACTCATCCCTGAAACATGGGACATAACCTAGCCATGGCAATATGTGTCAGAGCTCATCCAGCCATGCAGCAGTGCAGCTATAACATGCTTCCAATCCTCCACTCATACAAGTAGAAATGCAGCATGACAACAGCCTATGCGACTAGAAACAAGGTGGTGGAGACTACCATTGGAACGCAGGGGAGAGAAAAAATGTCAAATCAGGGACCGGGTGCTGGTTTGTTATTTACATAAACATGTGGTATCCATACAACCAATAGGCCAAGGAGGACCACCAGCTCATTCACAAGACCTCAACTTTTGTTCACCTGGCAGGTCATCACTAAGTAAGAAGTTGATGTTAAATGGCCTACAAGTTAAATAAGGTTAATTATTTAAACTACAGAAGTAAATGAAGACTAAAGTAAGCATGAAGAGGCATGAACAAGATGATTCCTTTAACATTTTTATTGAAAGTTGTGAAGTGAAACTGTCAAGTGCAATTGTGTTAAGTATGTTTACAATACCTCATCTGGTTTGAGGAAACATGCACGGAACATGAGCATACAACTTATACATAGAATGCAAAAAATCATTTTCAGTTTTTCTTTATGATATTCAGAGTAACGTGTTTGTAATGTTTAAGAGCTGATCATCCGGAAGTACTTCACCGTCAAAAAATGAAAAAAGAAATTTACTTCAAATAATTTCAAGTGAACAATGGTTTACAGTAGGCGTTAATGTTTCAGCCGAGGATATGGATACTGGATATGTCAAAATAACCTCCACAGCTCTCTATAGTCCTGAATTAGAGCATTAAAAAGACAGCACATATCTTCAGACCAGCCCATTACTAGGCCTAGATCACTCACCATTTGTACTTCATCTAAATAGCATCTTGTCTTCCCTCCTTATGTCACTATATTACACAGTACTTACACTAAATATACAGAAATATACACAATGTAGAAAGCCCATCAACTCCTCTTTGAAAATGCAGCTTAGCCAAACATCTCAGCCCCTGTGCTCCTTTACATGAGAAGAGAAGCCACCACGATAGGTTTAACAGGGCGCAAGGCTGAGGGGCTCAAATTAAAATAATATCATAATCATCATCTCTTTTAATAAGCAAGTGTAGGCTACTATACTCCATTCAATCCCACAGTTTAAATGATGACGTCCACGGAACTGTTGTCGTGTTCTCCCTTCAGGCCTCCTCCCCCTCCCCTACTCCACAAACGCCAGATGGGGACTATCACACCATGATAATCCTCCAATTTTTCACGTTGTCACCATGAGAGGTGCTCCATTCTCTGTCAGTCTCTCTCTGCAGCACGCAGGCAGAAGAGAACCGCTGTATTTATTTACATTATCAGGATTCAGCAAAGCATGGCCGTTACTATCTCCCTCCATCATCGTTACCACTGAAGTCGACATCACTTGAAATCCATTGACACAGGCACAGTGACTAAGTCATGTCCACTTTTTTGATGGTTTTGTTTTTCTTAGTCAGACAATCTTGTTGTTTTTCTCCTAAGTCCATGAATTTTTGGCAATGTTCATTCTCCTATAACAGCCCCTTTCCCTCCTCTCCTAGGCAGATTGTCTTTGAAAGTGTTTTTAATAGTCTTGAAACGATGACACCACTCATCGCCGCTCCCAAAGTTAAATATGTGCAAATTCTTGTCTTAACAGCGTAGCCCCCTGCAATGAAGGACTGGTTGTTCTGCAGCGTTAGAACAGGAGTGTCAGTCAGGCCCTGGTTGGTTGATAGACTTCCTCATCTACCCCTCACCGGGGGTAGGAGGTGATGCTACGCAGAGGGTCCAGAGTTGTGTGATGGTTGGGTCGGGGGTAGGGCTGGTGCCTGGGCTGGAGGCTGCGAGGAGGTGGGAGGGGAGCCTGTCTGGGTCTGGGCCTGGAACTGAGCCATCTGCTCTGGGCTGGCCAGGGTCTTCAGAAGGCTGTTCTCCTGCTCAAGCTGAGAGTTCCTCTCAATCAGCTCCTTGATCTGCTCCTTCAGAACCTCCACCTCCTCCCTCACCGCGTACATCAGGTGGCTCTTCACCAGGTCCTAAAGGGACAGAGAGATGAACAACAGAACACAAGACTTTAGTGTCCGTTTTTTTTTTACATGACAATTAAATATATCATATGAAAGAAGACAAAGATAGTGTTTTCCATAGTAACTTTACCCCTACCTACAAATTACCTCGACTAACCTGTACCCCCACACATTGACTCGGTACCCCCTGTATATAGCCTCGGTATTGTTATTTTATGGTGTTTATTTTTAATATTTTTTACTTTAGTTTATTTGGGAAATATTTTCTTAACTCTATTGAACTGCACTGTTGGTTAAGGGCTTGTAAGTAAGCATTTCCTGGTAAGGTCTACACATGTTGTATTCGGCACATGTGACAAATCAAGTTTGATTTGAAATGACATACAAAACAATGTTAAGTTTGTGTTCTGTTTTTTAAATGACCATAAATATACATTACTCTTTATGCAATGAATGCATAGCATTACTACTGCTCTTTCTGTGGGAATCACTATTACTTTGTAATACAACATGTTTATTATTGTAGCTAGCGTCTGTTTGGTTTAATATAAGAGGTGGGTCTGATCTTAAACACATAACCTGTTTGAGCATATGGTTAAAATCAAGACAAAGATTCTGTAGATTCTGGGCCAAATATTCCCAGGGTCTAAAACTCCCCTTCCTCTAAAGCCAGGCATAGGACGCAACGTCACCAAAAAGACAAAATGGCCGGCCCACATCCACGTTTTAGCCAATCAGAGCCTGAGATATTTATATCCTATATCCAGGCGTCAAATATTTCTGTTTGCCTAGCAACAAAGGCAAGCACAGTATGGCGCGAGGGAGAGAACCTCCTTAGCGGGCAGGGATCCAGACACAATAAAACACTAGAATACTGAGGAAATGAAAATAAAATCCTGCACGCATGCTCATCTCGTTTTCCCTGTGTCAACGTGTCTATTGGGTAAATGGTAGCTTCAGGTAGAAATAATCGAAACTGAGTGTTTTACAGAAGTGGATACTACACATTTATGTAATGTACATATGGCCCATGTGCTACCATGGTAATCTGGATGTGAAATTGCAATGTCATTTTGATACGATTTTGAGTGATGACAAACCTGGCTAACGTCTAGGCCCCCATAAATAGACTTTGGCTAACTAAATATTACATTGACGTCAGGGCGCATAACACCATATGCTGCTACATTGTTGCCAGAGCATCAAGCTATTCTCGATCCATGTAACAGCGCCAAATTAAATGGGTTACAAAGGAACGAGCAAATCGAGAGTGATCCGAGGTTTTTCAAATCCAGTAGCGTTTAGAAAGACAATCAGCAAAAGGCTGTATGTTGCGTGACTTCCCAGTTCTCGCTGGTTACGTGGTTATGTAATCCATTCATTGCGCTAACTGGAGCAACCTTTTCTTTTAACTATTCATTCTCCGAATGTATTCTTCGAAATAAGTTATATTCGCATGTGATTTGTGTAGTACGGTTTGCAGATAAGGTGAGTTTTAGATTGCATAAACTTACCATAGCCTGTTCAATTTTGTTGTCTATGGCCACCACACTGGCTCCTGACGAACTGCAAGAATGAAAAGAAAAGTCTTAATACACTGCATTGGTAAGAATGAATGAAAGCAAGTACTGTCGATGTTGCAGGTCTAACACCAGCCATTTCAATACAATGAAATACAGTATACATATCCTTATACAGGTGACATCACTTCGACTGAAGCACATTCTAGAGCCAAGTGTTCAGGATGTATTGAATAGACCGCACACCATATTCCTCTAAAATGCCACAAATAAGCCCTACATGTTATTTTACCGTCATCAATGTAAATCAACTAAGGGGTTAGCTACAGCATTTCCTGGGCCAGCAGTAAGCAAAGCCATCCTAGTGATGCCCCATCACGACAAGTGCATTCTCTCTCGCTCTCTCTCTCTCTCTCTCTCTCTCTCTCACTGAGCCCAATCAAAATGGCAGCCTCAGCATTAACGTCATACAAAAAGCCATTTGACTATACCTCTATTTTAATAAGCAGGTGCTCTGTAATACTCAGTGTTTGTTGTATGATCAGTGTATAAAGCAGCGCTTCTTTCGGGAATACAGAAATAATATTAGCTGCCAGCATTAGGCATCCTCCTTGCAGCACAATGTCCTTCTCATAAAATATATTTACCTATTGTCGAGCCTGACATGTGAACTATCCGTGCTCAGTAACGAAGATAAAAACGAGATAGAAAAATTCCTTAACTGGCAAACACCGAGATCCATCGCCACTGTTGTATAGTACGGACTATTCATGCTATATCACAGATATAAACCAAGCTTTAAGCAACGAAAAACTCCACCCTCGACGATTAACGTGTATCAAAAATCACATTCTCTAGTTCCGTGTTTCGGAGAGCCGTTAGCAGGGACTTTGTGTCCCTTCAGAAAAGCCTCGTATCCCGGGAAGCCTGTACATCTAGCTACCGCTGCAGCACAAAGAATCTCCAAGGTCAGCTCATCTCCGCTCGGCTGAAAATCTGCAGCCCGGGTACATTTGCATAATGCATCTAAGAAAAACGGCGCTCCGATGCACCCGATTGGTGGAGGGATACTAATATCTGCATAATCTATGTAGGAAACGCCCCCACCTGCAGCTCAGCTGATTTTATTTTCATAAATTATTTAGAGGATGCACCCTCTGCCGAAACTGGGAAAAACCGGATGAGATGGTGGGGAACACAACAGTACTTTAAAGACACAAAAGAAGGGACATGTTTACTTGTCGAGAATCAGGCTACCAAGAATTGTCTGAATACCAGGAATTATATATACACGAGAAATGGACAATGCAAACTGATGTATTTGATACATTTACAACTACCAAAATGACTAAACGCGATGAAAGTGTATATTATGAACAAAAACGAATCAATCATTCACACAGTACAAAATAACCTTTCAAGATCGTTGTAGGTCCAAGAACAACTGAACATATCTGAAATGTATACAAGTTCTGCACGTCGACATAGCGCCCCCTGGCGGTTACTATGAGCACAGCCCCACACAAGGACAACACTCCACACAGGGTTTACTCAAACCAGTTAAGAATGCCCAATTACAGCAAGTAAACAGATTCTCCCAGCACGTTTTGTATATGTGCCAGGGACACAGGCCCCTCAAACCATAGATGAGTCAGACACTAACCCAATTCACTTGAAATGCTCCTTGCACCATGCCTCTATTTTAGATAGACGCATTTGCTCATTTGATTAGTGCTCTAGAAATTAGAAGAGCTGTTGTGTGTCAGTCCCCCCCCAAAAAACACATTTTAGCATCACAAAATACCTATTGACTGTAAGCAAAACACTAAGGAGTGGGTAAGTGAATTGACAGGCAAGACGGATAAAAACATATACTTGTTTTGTTAATGTCCTCATGAAAATAATGTTAGAAAAATCTAATCAGAGACCGTAGACCAGTGTTTACCAAACCTCTTAGAGTAAATACTCAGCCAGTATTTGATGTATTCCAGAACTAGCACAGCTGATTCATAAGGTCACCTAATCATCAAGCCTCTCATTAGTAAAATCAGCTGAGGAGAGGTTTGGGAAACACTGCTGTAGACTATCCATCCAGAGTCCTTGACTTGTCTACACTAAGTCAGATATTTACCTACCCTGTGCTCTACACACCTTACAACAACCATTACTGGAGATATTGGGCTTTTTCTACTCATGCCACCATGGCAAACCAAGATAACATTACCACCCATTCTATCAAACACACCATCAGACCCAGAGCACGGATTCAACTGATCACTTCCTCATATTTACAGACTCAGAAACTATACTATAGGCTAGTACCTGGTGAGGTGGCTTCTCCCTGACCCAAAGCTACACCTCTGAAATAAGAGCTGTTAGAACCTTTAGATGTTTTGAGTCTGAGGTAGGAGATATCCATCAACTTAATTAAGGGGTTCATTTTAAATAGCGCTTTTCCAGATGCTCCAAGCACTTTCTATTGTATGGGGCAAAGAAACACACCGTATCCATTATCTGTGTGTAGCAAGCAACTGGGTGATGCCATGGCAGCCATTTTGCACCAGAGATAAGCTGTTCAGTGCTGCTGAAACAGTGGTGTCTGAACTATACCAAACTATAGTCTGAAATCAAAGAAACATACTTTCTCTTGTTATACAACTTCAGTACTTGGATTCACAGAATACACATGGACACATGCCTTGCTTGTCAAGGAAGACACAGTAAAGGCCTAAAGGTAGTCTTTTATGGTGATCCATCTACAGTAACTGTCAGTAAAATAGCCTAGAGTTAGACAAAAAAAACAGCTTCTGTACATTTGCGTAAAAGTTTTGGCTGAGAAAATTATTTAGTGAACTCCACATACACACAAGAGCAGGCATGCCTCAGGGAGCTAGAATCTGTGAATATGGACTTGACGTTCCAGGGGAGAGAGGATTGCACGTTCTCCCTATGAGGACTTCTGAACAACAAGTCCCTAAAGTAGGCCTAAAGCTATGAGCGCACCGTTTATTTCATAAGACAGGGTCTAGGGAGGGTTTCATTCTTGTTGACATCCAGAACATTAACCATATAACCATAGAGATCCTAGTTTCTATATTCATTTTAATGCAAACCATAACACGACAAGGATGTGGATGAGCATTCTGGTTGGCCTACTATGTGCAGCCTTCACACATACAGGGGATTGAGTGTTGCCGTCTCAGTACTTCTGGGGGAAGAATGGAACAGTGTGGAACACTCATCCACATATCCAAGACATCATATACACACAGATGTCAAACACACCCTAAAAACAATTAAAAAACAGAAATTACCCCTACATGCAGCCATAACACTCTTCACACACTGATTTCATTCACACAACTCAACCCACATCTTACATTCCACACATAATCACATACAACAGAAATCTGACCCCAGCTGTGTACAGGCTGTGTGCTGAGCTGGGGTGATTTATGCGCGTGCCCTCTTTTACAAACCCTACCTGGGAGGAAAGGAGGGAGAGAGGATGGGTGGGATACCTGGGAGGAAAGGAGGAAGGGTGGGATACAGGGAGGGAGATGGTGGCCACTGTTGAAGAATGTCTTAATCCTGCCAGCAGGCTGTAGGGTTTAATACCAAACAGAGAGAGAGAGAGGCACACACTAGAGCCTTACACATGGAGAAAAACAGAATAAGAAGTAGGGGTGTGTGGTTTCATAGGAAAGACAAAAAGGCTCACGTGTTTGGGCATGCACAGAGGTGGTCCAATATCACCACATGATAAGAAGATCCGATACAAAAATAATTTTAAAAAAAAGTAGCATTTTATTTAACCTTTATTTATTTAACTTGGCAGGTCAGTTAAGAACAAATTCCTATTTACAATGACGGCCTACCCCGGCCAAACCCTAACGTGGATGACGCTGGGCCAATTCTGACCCGCCCTATGGGACTCCCAATCACGTCCGGTTGTGATACAGCCTGTAATCGAACCAGGGTCTGCACTGCACTGAGATGCAGTGCCATAGACCGCTGTGCCACTTGGGAGCGCATTAACGATAAACACAAAATAGGATACTACATAGTAATTAAGGCCACCAATCAAATGCAGCAGATGTCAAAGTGCTATACAGAAACCCAGCCTAAAACCCCAAACAGCAAGCAATGCAGTGGATAGGAAAAACTCCCTAGAAAGGCAGGAACCTAGGAAGAAACCTAGAGAGGAACCAGGCTCTGACTGTGTCAGGTGGAGATTATAACAGTACATGGCCATTAAGGACAGATTTTTCTAATAGATGAACAGCAAGATCAAATAATAGTCACAGTGGTTGTAGAGGGTGCAACAGGTCAGTACATCAGGAGTAAATGTCACTTGGCTTTTCATAGCCGGGCATTCAGAGGTTGAAATAGCAGGTGCGGTAGAGTGTTGAAAACATCATTCTTGAAACACCCAGGAAACTGTCGAACGTGAAAAATCCTGCAGCTTTGCAGTTCTTGACACACTCAAACCAGTGCGTCTGGCACCTACTATCATACCTCGTTCAAAGGCACAAATCTTTTGCCTTGTCCAATCACCCTCTGAATGGCACACATACAGTGCACAATCCATGTCTCAATTGTCTAATCCTTCTTTAACCTGTCTCCTACCCTTCATCTACACTGATTGAAGTGGATTTAACAGGTGACAACAATAAGTGATCATAGGTTGACCAGGAAAGAGCAGGTGTTCCTAATGTTTTCTACACTTCCTGTCCTGACTAGTGGTGTCTTTACCCTATTAGACAGACCCAAATATACACCTGGGAATAGCACAACCTAACCTCAGTCTACCTAAACACACACAACATGGTGACACTACGACCAAAGCTACTTAGCCCTGAGCTATACTGGGCTTCATTCATAAAGCACCCAGGGCCATACTGGGACAGGCTTTCAGGAAGCTGTGCTTAACCAATGTTCTGTACCTTCTCAGTGTCATTGAACTGTACGTACGCAGTCAATGACAAGCAGCATATAGCGGAGGTCGGAGGTCACTATCTGGCATAATGGAAAGGTTGGAAGCACAGTATTTTCCAATCACATTAGTGATTTATCAATCCCACCCTTAACCCAAACCCTAAATAAAAACGAATTCTAATAAAAAAATAAGTAGTTAATGTACATGGGCCATTCTGGCTCGAACCCAGGCACTTGCACACCAATTCTGACAATACTGCTTCTTTTGTCCATTCAATGTGGGATTTACTGACAAGCAGTTTATGGGATGATGGCATGGAGTAATGGGCTCAATAGGTAGATGTAGGAGGTTCCCTAAACACAGATCTAAGATAAGCTCTATTAAAGGTCCCATGTAGTCTAACATTTTGACCACTATGAAGCAGGGCCTTTTGTGCCACAATGCTGCATATTTCATAGTTAGGTTGGAGACCTACTGAAGTCACAGTGATGCTCCGGTCCAAATCCAACACTAATATCAGGAACACACTCACCTACATCATTCATGCAACAACCACATACTGACCGATAGCATGCAACCGCCACGCAACCATCACACAACTAAACTGACAAATGAAGTGACACTTTAAACCAGTGGTTTATTTTTAATGTTTAAAGGAACTCAGTTAGGCATGAAACTTACTCTTGAAAGTTGTAATAGGAGAATGCACAAGGTTTAATTTCTAAATTGGGTTGTGTATCCTCGGTTCCTCTTGTCATATTAGTTATTGCATACCTAAGAGCTATTTATAACTTGTCAGAAATGTCCAGATCAACTAGAACATGTCACTGAACATTTTTGTATTGAGATTTTTTAGCCCATAGATAATTTTTTTGTCACTCAAATTTCACATTAGATATGGCAAAATGTATAGAATTGCAAGTAAAGTAGCTTTTAAATGCTCTTTTTTTGTTGTTGCAGGAAATAAGCTTTAAACAGCAAAATTCTCTCCACCAACAAGAGGTGTGTGAACAGTTTGTGTCATTAACAGTGCCTGTGCCCATAGAAATAGACATGACGTGCGTGCAGGGTGGGCGCAGGATGTTCCCCAATTCTGGAAAGGGGTGCCCCTGAGTGAATACGTTTGGGAACACCTCAGGGCTGACCCCAATTAGATTGTTGGATTGTTTGGTCGTTATACACACACACACACACACACACACACACACACACACACACACACACACACACACACATATATATATACACTATATATGTGTGTGTGTATATATATATATATGTGTATAAATGTGTGTATGAATATATATATGTGTGTGTGTGTGTGTGTGTGTGTGTGTATATATATATATATACACACACACACACACACACACACACACACACACGTCTACATAAATCCATACATATATACATCCATCCATATATACATATACAACCACATACATATATATGTATATATACACACATACATATAGTGTATGTAAACTTCTGACCCACTGGGAAAATATATATATATATCAAGACATCAGTCAGGAAGTTAAAGCTTGATCGCAAATGGGTCTTCCAAGAGGACAATGACCTCAAGCATACTTCTAAAGTTGTTGCAAAATAGCTTAAGGACAACAAAGTCAAGGTATTTTTCTTCTAAGGCATTGGAATTGCCATCAATCCTATGGAAAATTTGTGGACAGAACTGAAAAAGCATGTGCGAGCAAGGAGGCCTACAAACCTGACCCAGTTACACCAGCTCTGTCAGGAGGAATGGAGCAGAATTCACCCAACTTATTGTGGAAAGCTTGTGGAAGGCTACCCGAAACGTTTGATCCAAGTTAAACAATTTAAAGGCAATGCTACCAAATACTAATTGAGTGTATATAAACTTCTGACCCACTGGGATGAAAGAAATGTGATGAAAGAAATAAAAGCTGAAATAAATCGTTCTCTCTACTATTATTCTGACATTTCACATTCTTAAAATAGTGGTGATCCTAACTGACCTAAGACAGGGAATTTTTACTAGAATTAAATGTCAGAAACTCAGTTTAAATGTATTTGGCTAAGATGTATGTAAACTTCCGACTTCAACTGTATGTATGTGTGTGTATATACTGTATATATATATATCCGCATTGGCATGAATGATTGACGGTAGGTGGGGACTGTACATCCTGTAGAAAACACAAACTCACTTCCTTGATAACAGCTCTAGACTGCTCTGCAAAGTGCAAGTATGAATGCCCTGACTTCTGTTGAGGCCGTATAACCTAAATGCTGAATGGCCAATACAGACGTCGGATTGACCACGCACCCAGATGCACAATGCACTTCATCGTTTCACTTCATCGTGTGAATTGTTTGCGTTTGATTGTTAGTGTATATCAATTCCCCATTACATGTATCACCGATAGTACATTTACCGTTAATTCATATAATTTCTGATCTACAATGTTTGTTGCTTTGGTTACGGTGATTTCTTATAATGCATTCAGTATTATTATTATTCCAGTCTTCCCGTTATCATTGTTGGAGTGGACACATTGTTTGCAGAGCGCACAACCTAGGCTACACTTGTGATAAATGGAATGAGATAAACCAAAACTTGTTTATGTGTTTTGTCAATTTAGTCCTTGTCTTTTGTTTGGAGTGCTCCTGTCAAAGTTGAGTAATGCATAGAAATAGGCCTATAGGCTACCTGGCCTGCACGCAAATGTAGGCATATAAAATGTGCCCATTTGGGGATCTGATAGTATTTCTGATTGGCTTAACGAACCACCACTAATGCCCTGTGGAGCTTCTCAAAGTACCACCACGAATACCCTGTGGAGATTCTCAAAGTACCACCACTAATACCCTGTGGAGCTTCTTAAAGTACCACCACTAATACCCTGTGGAGCTTCTTAAAGTAATGTTTTCTTCACCTTAAACAGGAAGCAAACAAAGTCTGTTTTCACATCCATTGACAATTACAATAGTTTATCAATGTATTTAGCTCTCTCCCTTTCGATAACCAATCAGTGTGAAAGGGAAAAATGTCATGCTCTGATCCAGTGGAAACGTCATTAAAATAGGCCTACCTGTTGATTACTTCTTATCGTGCTTGACTTGGACTGAAATAGGTTCCCATACTCATTTTGGGTGCTGGTACTGTTTACATTTAGGTGCAGGAGCTCCACAATAGTTTTGAGATTATATGCTAGGAACAGGAGTTCAAGCAGTAGAAAATTTGAGGTGCAGTTACTCGGCTTCGGTACTTGGCTCTGGTGAGCTCCTGCGCTGCTTCTTATCCCTTGCGCAAATAGCCTACAGGTGTGTTTATCCCAAGCTCACTGGCACAGGAAACTGGGGGCCCAGAATTTTTATACAATGTTGCGAGTTCGCTAGCACAAGCTTCAGGCCAGACCCAAGTTAATAGTTGATACAATGTTTCAAGTTCGTTGCAGACTAATGATTGGTCTGACGATTGGTGTTAAGTGTAGGGATGGGCATTTGAAATGATTTCAGAATTTGAATAATAACCAATTTTTTCAGATATCCGGACAGTCAAAGTTTTTTTTGTTTTTTTCTTTTTCATAAAAACGTAATTCTAAAATGTCAATGGAGACTTGATCGCGCGACTTGAGAGAGCTGGTGCGCTGCGCTAGTTTTAGCAGAAGGGTGGGGGAAGGGCAAGAGAGGCGCAGGGGCCGGTGTGTGTGACAGGCTACGGAGGAAGAGAGCGAAAGTAGCCAAACCGACTCGTGCTAGTTAATTACCTATGGCATCAACAAGTTTGTCTATCATACCATCTGGTAGTGCCTATCTCGACTGCATAAAATCGTTGCAAAGAAGCTAGCTAGCTACAGTATCAAGCATAGTCACGGAAAGTAGTTTGGGGGTGGGGGTGCAGCATATTTTTTTCGTGGGGGGGGTTCTGGAGAAACGTTTTGCCCGCTAATACAGGACTATTAAAGTCCCAGTGCACTACTTTTGTGAGAAAATATATATATTATTTATTTATTTTGCACCCCTTCTTCCCACTGCTATGGTAGCAAGGCTAATTGAGGCTATCTTGTTGGCGTAAATGTGTCAACATGTTTGAGATGTTGGCAGCTGCATAGGCTATTCTCATTGAGCAGTGGCGACATATTCTCTAAGCCTTGTCTAGGCTGGGGAGGGGGGTTACTACTAGAGGTTGACCGATTATTATTTTTTCAACGCCGATACCGATTAATCAGCCGATTTTTATATATGTATTTGTAATAATGACAATTACAACAATACTGAATGAACAATGAACACTTTTTTTATTTTAATATAATACATAAATACAATTTATTTAGTCTCAAATAAATAATGAAACATGTTCAATTTGGTTTAAATAATGCAAAAACAGTGTTGAACGGAGGAAAGTGCTGTTTGAATGAATGCTTACGAGCCTGCTGCTGCCTACCATCGCTCAGTCAGACTGCTCTATCAAATATCAAATCATAGACTTAATTATACTATAATAAACACACAGAAATACGAGCCTTAGGTCATTAATATGGTCAAATATGGAACCTATCATTTCGAAAACAAAACGTTTGTTCTTTCAGTGAAATACGGAACCTGGTGGCAACCCTAAGTCAAAATATTGCTGTTACATTGCACAACCTTCAATGTTATGTCATAATTATGTAAAATTCTGGCAAATTAATTACGGTCTTTGTTAGGCAGTAGTGGTCTTCACACAGTTCGCAACGAGCCAGGTGACCCAAACTGCTGCATACACCCTGACTCTGCTTACACTGAACGCAAGAGAAGTGACACAATTTCAGGCACCGCATTGATTATATGCAACGCAGGACAAGCTAGTTAAACTAGTAATATCATCAACCATGTGTAGTTAACTAGTGATTATGTTAAGATTGATTGTTTTTTATAAGATAAGTTTAATGCTAGCTAGCAACTTACCATGGCGTAACAGGTGGTCAGCCTGCCACGCAGTCTTCTCGTGGATTGCAATATAATCGGCCATAATCGGCGTCCAAAAGTGCAGATTACCCATTGTTCTGAAAACTTGACCTCTAGTTACTACTAAGCTATATGGAATTGTTTTAAGGTCATTCCAATAATCATTTTGCTAATTGATTTAGAATTTTAAGACCCCTTGAAGTTTCCATATATACTTCATACATTTTTCCGACTGGTACTGGGGGACCTTCAGACGAGTCTTGTGAGGCCTGTGGGCGTCCTAGAACAAAACGTGTTTGTGAGAGTTTTACCTTTACACAGAGGGGTCTTATTAGTGTCTTGCCAAAACTGTTCGGACGCTACAGACAGAAGTTGGCAGATCAGCTGTACCGACTTCAGACGAGTCCCAAGACGCTTTTGGGGTTTGTAGTGCCAAACCGTTAAGACGCTACAGACAATTTTGTGAGAAGACCGATTTTTGGGATGTTTCATGGTCTGACAAACACCGTTCTAGCTCTGTCACCTTTCACCACAGATTCGGAAGTATTACATAGGTGGAAGCGGTGGATTGTGACCCATCCAATGCAAAAAAACATTATCTCTAGCTTAAACTGACACATTTTATGGGGATTGTTTTATTATTATGCTAATTGTATTTCCGGGTGGGCATCGACCTTAACTACTTAGGGAGTGGTGGGGCGCTAGTGAAATGCAAGGCGCCAAATTCAAAATCCAAAAGTTGAATTAAACATTCATCAATATACAAGTGTTGCATAGTCATCAAAAGCTCTGCTTCTTGGCAATATCACAGCGTTGTCAGATTTCAAAAAGGCTTTACGGCGAAATAACTACATTTGATTGTTTTAGGGTAGCACCTCCAATATTTTTCCATTAGCATAAATTCATAAACCATCGCGGTTCACACAAAACACATTTCACAGCGAAAACAAATCCCTTACCTTTTGAAGAACTTCTGCTGAGGGCTTCCCAAGTGTCCAACGAAGACAATCCATGGTTCTTTTGTTAGAAAAAGTCATTTATTATATCCATAAATCTCCGTTTGGTGCGTTACGGTCAGAAAATACAGCGTCCACTCGCCCATTGAACCGTGAAGAGAACTCGTTCAACCTATACCTATACACTTGTCCAAGAACAATCAAACATCATTGATAATGTATCCTTAGGAACACTTATGTATATTTAGTATAATATTTCAACCGGATTATAAACTGGGCGATAGGAAAGGAAAAAACCACAGCGCGCGCAAGCCGGTGAACGCGCATCCTCTTCTGTTTACATCTGGTGACCACTTCCCAATTCTTCTTCTATTACCATCCAGAGCAACTAAACATAATCAAAACACTGTCTAGAGACTGTTGACATCCAGTGGAAGCAATAGGTACTGAAATC
>QNTS01003670.1:132707-147277 GCA_003317085.1 Hucho hucho | reverse complement strand
TACTCCCTTATATGGTCATTTTCAATAGGGAGGGGTTCAAAATGAGGCAATGTGTCAAATACACTTTTTCCAGGACAGAATTCCTCGGGTTTTCGCCTGCTATATCCTTTCTGTTATACTCACAGACAATATTTTAACACTCTTAGAAACTTCAGAGTGTTTCCTATCCAATAGTACTAATTATGTGCATATCCTAGATTCCAGATTTTGCCGTTACTCTCCTGAAGTTGCCGGTAATAGGCTACACGAGGAGTCTGCAACCTTTCTCATGTGGAATGTCAATTTATCTTACCATTTCTACCAATCTGCGTGCCAGTTATGGTTTTCATATGCAAATTTGCGTGAAACAGTTTAATTTATAATAACGTATTCATATCTCAAAATCATTGTCATGTGGTTAGTCAAAATTCTATCCAAATCTAAATGAAAATGATAAACCTAAAAAGTAACTTCTATTGCCATTGCCAACTATGTAAAAATAGCCTACATAAAGCCAACAAATAAAAACATTGCAGCCTGCAGGTAGAAAGTATCCTGATTTAAAATAAATATCCTATAAATAACATTGGCTACACATGGCCTGTCTGCAACGAACTTGAAACATTGTGTCAACTATTAACTTGGGTCTGGCCTGAAGCTTGTGCTAGCGAACTCGCAACATTGTATAAAAATTCTGGGCCCCCAGTTTCCTGTGCCAGTGAGCTTTGGATAGACACACTTGTAGGCTATTTGCGCAAGGGATAAGAAGCAGCGCAGGAGCTCACCAGAGCCAAGTACCGAAGCCGAGTAACTGCACCTCAAATTTTCTACTGCTTGAACTCCTGTTCCTAGCATATAATCTCAAAACTATTGTGGAGCTCCTGCACCTAAATGTAAACAGTACCAGCACCCAAAATGAGTATGGGAACCTATTTCAGTCCAAGTCAAGCACGATAAGAAGTAATCAACAGGTAGGCCTATTTTAATGACGTTTCCACTGGATCAGAGCATGACATTTTTCCCTTTCACACTGATTGGTTATCGAAAGGGAGAGAGCTAAATACATTGATAAACTATTGTAATTGTCAATGGATGTGAAAACAGACTTTGTTTGCTTCCTGTTTAAGGTGAAGGAAACATTACTTTAAGAAGCTCCACAGGGTATTAGTGGTGGTACTTTGAGAAGCTCCACAGGGTATTAGTGGTGGTACTTTGAGAAGCTCCACAGGGTATTCGTGGTGGTACTTTGAGAATCTCCACAGGGTATTCGTGGTGGTACTTTGAGAATCTCCACAGGGTATTCGTGGTGGTACTTTGAGAAGCTCCACAGGGCATTAGTGGTGGTTCGTTAAGCCAATCAGAAATACTATCAGATCCCCAAATGGGCACATTTTATATGCCTACATTTGCGTGCAGGCCAGGTAGCCTATAGGCCTATTTCTATGCATTACTCAACTTTGACAGGAGCACTCCAAACAAAAGACAAGGACTAAATTGACAAAACACATAAACAAGTTTTGGTTTATCTCATTCCATTTATCACAAGTGTAGCCTAGGTTGTGCGCTCTGCAAACAATGTGTCCACTCCAACAATGATAACGGGAAGACTGGAATAATAATAATACTGAATGCATTATAAGAAATCACCGTAACCAAAGCAACAAACATTGTAGATCAGAAATTATATGAATTAACGGTAAATGTACTATCGGTGATACATGTAATGGGGAATTGATATACACTAACAATCAAACGCAAACAATTCACACGATGAAGTGAAACGATGAAGTGCATTGTGCATCTGGGTGCGTGGTCAATCCGACGTCTGTATTGGCCATTCAGCATTTAGGTTATACGGCCTCAACAGAAGTCAGGGCATTCATACTTGCACTTTGCAGAGCAGTGTAGAGCTGTTATCAAGGAAGTGAGTTTGTGTTTTCTACAGGATGTACAGTCCCCACCTACCGTCAATCATTCATGCCAATGCGGATATATATATATACAGTATATACACACACATACATACAGTTGAAGTCGGAAGTTTACATACATCTTAGCCAAATACATTTAAACTGAGTTTCTGACATTTAATTCTAGTAAAAATTCCCTGTCTTAGGTCAGTTAGGATCACCACTATTTTAAGAATGTGAAATGTCAGAATAATAGTAGAGAAAAAAAACAAAAAAAACATTTTGTCTATCCGGATATCTGAAAAAATTGGTTATTATTCAAATTCTGAAATCATTTCAAATGCCCATCCCTACACTTAACACTAATTGTCAGACCAATCATTAGTCTGACCAAGCCAAAAGAAAGACAATGCAGCTTAGTGCATCCCTTCCTTGGCTTGTTTCCAGACTCCTGTACAGTAAGAGCAGACAGACAATACTGTAGTTGAAGACGTATAGACTAAGACACTAACCCTGTTGTTAGCAGACATGGTAGGGGAGGACTAGGTCAGTATTGTCAACAGTAGACTAGCTCCGGTAAGGGGGGGGATTAAGTCAGTATTGTCAACAGTAGACTAGCTCCAGTAAGGGGGGGGATTAGGTCAGTATTGTCAACAGTAGACTAGCTCCGGTAAGGGGGGGACTAGGTCGGTATTGTCAACAGTAGACTAGCCCCAGTAAGGGGGGACTAGCTCCATGAGGGGGGAATAGGTCAGTATTGTCTATCTCCAGTTTAAGTCTTAGTTTACCTCTTGAGGTGCTGCTCCAGTTCCCAGAACAACAGCTTCATAGCCATCTCGTCCTGGCCTTGCACCCGGACCACCCGCTCTCTCATCGGGCTGTCTGTTCACTCTCCTCCAATAGAATCAGATATTCCTCTAGTCCCTCGCTCCCTTTCTTTTTCTCTTTTCAAAATCCCACCGAAGTGTGGAGCGCATTGGTAGAGATGAGGGGACAAGCCAGGGCTGCGTGTGTCAGTTGGTGTGTGTGTCTATCCTCTGCATGAGTCTCCAAGGCAGGAGAACTAGCGACTGATTGAGCAAAAACAAGTGTAGGGCAGACGTGACATCACAGCACTGCGAGGTCATGTGACCTAGTGTTACATAAAAGCATCAACACAGATTAGCTTCTGCCCTGATGAGCACCGATTCTCCTCCTCTTCCTCTCCTCCCCCTTTTCTTCCTCCTCTACCTCTCCTCTCCCTGGTGAGCCCCCTCCCTCCAGAGTGGGGAACATTTGGAGCCCTCTGTGTTTAGAATGGACCCCTGACCCCCCCCCCCCTCCCTCCCTTATCTAAGGCAGGGAGTCTGGCCCCTGTACTTGAGCCAGATCTTATGCTGTCACTTCTCATCAGTAGGGTGGGCTAACAGTGGGCTTAACACCTGCACGCACAGAACGAGTACAACACACGCGACTGCAGACTGTCAGCCAGCAGCCTGGGTTAGGGGAACACCACAGGCAACGACAAAGAAGGGGGGGGGGCTTACCTGTTCAAATACACTGAGGGCTGAGTCAGAGGGGGCTTTCTGTTGGTCACATGTCCAACTGCGGCAGTTTAGCCTAAAGAACACTGACCTGACCCATGATGAGACATTAAATCATACACAACTGACCACATACTACTAAAATAGCATGTTGTAGAACATCATACTGTATTTGTATTGTAATTGTTCTCCTAATTATGCCGTCCAAATTAACCCTGAGGGAATTGATCCAGTCATATTGTATTTGTTTGGGAAACAGCGGGTTAAAGATGCTGCCCCTGCCCTTTCAGTCTAACCCCTACCATATATAATAGCCTACTTATTACACAACTACCAGTTTATAAATAGTGCATGTTAAGACTTGCTGTCTGATGGTGATTCCATGTAGGTCTATTTTACGAATGAGATGCCATTTTAAGAATATCCCCCAGTTTATACGGTCATATCACCAATGGGACATCTAGGCTCTCATTTCCATAGCCCAAAAATGCAGACTGTACCGGAGGTTTCAGGCCTGGATAGGACAACTATGGATAGAGTAATTCACTGTGGCAAAATGATGAGAAGCCATTTTGTCATTACGTTGTGGCGTGAGAGAGGTAGAAAGGGAGAGGGTGAGAGAGGTGCCATTTGAACATTTGGGCTGACAGCAGCAGGTCAAACAACAGAGCTGAGTCCTGCTCTCTCCGGCTCTCACCAGGGGAGAATGGACTAGATACACCGCCTCAGCACGTTGCTCTGTCTCACGAGAGCGAGAGATAGGAATTGCCATGGACCTCACGATATGTATTGCAAGTCTCACGATTCTATATGTATTGCGATTCGATACTGCAATTTTATTGTGATTTGATGTTCCAAACATATTTCTCACTATATGTCTGCTACAGAGAGATGGGAGAGCATGATAAAATAAGTTGATCAGTCATGGAAATAAAAAAGTGCTGAGAACATGTTGGCCCACTATTTAAAAAAAAATATGGATTACAAGCGATATGATGATAAATACCAGTTTTGATGTGGGTACTCCCTACTAGCATTCGATAATTCTACCTAGGAAAAAAGTATCGATATAATATCATCCAAAATAATACTGTGATAGGTTACTGTATAGTTTCCCCCCCCCCATCACTAAACATCATGTGGTCAACTGGATCCAATACGTCTTGATAGGTTCAGATAGAGCTTTACAGTATTTTCAAACATTACTAAGATCAGTACAGGTCTACTAAGCTGAGTTATCACATAGGTGCTCTGCTATGCGCATGTATGGTCTGATAGAGATCACTGGAGAGGTGTCTGATTGAAAGTGCATGCTGATCCGAACAGCGGTCACTACAAAGGTGTTTGTAAGAAAAACAAGGGCAGCAGGTATGACTAATGTGGCGTGAAACCTGATATTAGCAGGACTAACACTCCGAAAACACAAACACACAACGTACTGCTCAAAGACCTGTTGAACACACACAGCGCTCAAAGAGAAAGACCTGGGGCGGAAAAGCTGGCTATTCTTACATGAACCATGAAGAGAGGAGGGGCAACAGAGAGAGGGAAGACAGAAGTCAGAGACAGAAAGCAGAAAGAGAGGGGGACAGAGACAAACAGAGAGAGGGGGACAGAGACAGAGAAAGCAGAAAGAGAGAGAGGGACAGAGATAGAGAGAGGGTGAAAGAAACAGTCAGTCGTGCCTACATCTGTAACAGTAGTGTCCCTCCAGTCAGTCTGTGTGGAGCCACTGGGCTGTGATGAAAAGTGACACNGGGGGGGGGGGTTGTAAGAGGCCTTTACTATAGCCTAGAACCAACTGCTGCTCCCCTCCACACGCAACCACCAACACGGCTAGGCCACATCAATGTGTGTGGTATGAACTGGGGCTTATCCACAGGGACAATGGTAGAGCTGTCCGATTTGGGGCGATGGGAGAGAAAGAGGGGACGATGACGCTAGAGGGAAGAGGAGGAGAGGGAAAGGAGGAGGATCTATACATTGGCATAGAACATGATGTTCTAACTCCAGACGGCTAGTCAAACCAGAACATTACTTCCACTGCAGCAGCTGAGGGGATTGGGAGGGCTAAGCTGAGTTTGGTATATAATACTGCACACTCATCAAGTGTTAGGGTCAGTCACAGTCACATGTTATAGTGGATTATATGGACCCCCTGCGTGATAGCTTAATCAAACAGGATTGGTTGGCCCTTCCACACTATTAACCTCAGGACACTCACACGAGACAGAAACACAGACGGGGCAGATGGGTGGTTGGTGATTGTAACTCCATACCAGGACTTCATACTACCTGCTGGTTTGAACCAGACAATACATCATAATCTATAATTCTGGGAAATTAGACTGGATAAGTCTAGATAAAAATGCATTAAAAAAAAAATCATACAGTATTCATGTGAAGTAACCTCGTACAGGTCCTCATCAATATACTGTCAGTATAAACTAGCTATCTAAAATGAACAGTGTGTCAGTAATCAACAATGCCAAATTCAGCACATACAAGCTCTCACACACAATTAGGCTCATCTTTTTCCCACAAATTGGTATTTTGGCCAACCAGATCTGATGTGAAAAAAAATATCAGAATTGGGCTGCCTGTGAGAACGCAGCCATATTACCTTCCATTCATACTGCCACAGTTAACAGAAGGGTTAAGCTGAGGGCAGACGTGTACTATTCATGTAAAGCAGGCCTGTGCAGTTATTTTCCATGGAGGGCCACATTAGAATATATTTTTGCCATCGTGGGCCAGAATCATATTACAGGATTATACAGATATCTACTGTAAATCACATCCAGATATGCTACATGCACAGAAATAAATTATTAAACATGCAATGAACTACACAGAGGGAAAAGTACACCGTGCATTCAACACCACTACTCAATCAACTCTCTGATGGGCATTGACTAGAGCAGTGAAGTCCGGTATAGTTTCTGACGTCGCTATGTGCAGGATTGCTGAGAGTCAGTAAGAGATGATCTGTGCCTTGACGTGTTATATTTCATCACTGAAAATGTCTGTTCACATACATAGGTTGACCCAAACAGTACAAACATCTTCGGAGCATGACTCCTAATCTTTAGAATGTTTTGTTCATCCAGGGATGCATAGAACCTAGTCAGTGACATTGTTTTGAATGGTTCTCCAATCACTGCACCAGACTGAAGATCGATAAGCTCAAGTTGCAGGTCAGTGGGAGCGTTATCCATATTGAAGGTGAAAGGAGAGGAAACCAACAGCATGTCATTTTCCAACACTTTGAAATCCTCAAAATTCACCATTCAAAGCACACAACAGCGATGTATACTTCTCCTGCTGATCATCTGATAGGGAACAGACTAGTAGTGTAAGAAGGTGGGTGAGCCTGTACATCTGATGACAAGCCTGTACATCTGATGTGCAAAAAGGCCCTTCCCTTGTAGTTTTGAATTCAGTTCATTCATGAGGGCCATGATGTCCACGGTGAAGGCAAAATATTTCTTGCAGTTGATGGAAATCCACATATTTCCTTTCATTTGCAAAAACTCCAGAATCTTCGACTTCAGGTCCCACACCCCTTTAAGCACCTTCCCCAAACTCTGCCATCTCACGTTTGTGTGGTAGGGGAGATCTGCATGACACAACTTTGTCTCTTCCAACAGTGAGACAAACTGGCTGTGGTTTAAAGATTTTGCTCTGATGAAGTTTACCACTTAATTGACTATATCCACAACATGGCTCTTTTTCAGAATACATTTACAGAGCACCTCCTGATGAATAATGCAATACAGGAAAATTATTTTCTGATCAGGGCTCAGCTCAGCTACTTGATGTTGTATCCTTTTCAAAAGGCCAATGTTTTTTCCTGTTACGTTTGGGCACCCTTCAGTGGTCACACTGGATAACTTTTCAAAATAAGTCAGTCCCAGCTTTGCCACACACTTATTAACCTCCTCCAATAATTATTTCCCTGTGCTTGTGCTCTTCATTGACTGCACTGAAGCAAGCTCCTCTGTCATTTCAGTCTGGGGTTATGCCTCGTGTCACATGCATCACTGCTCTCATCCAGGGCCAAGGAGAAATAGGTGAAATCCTTTACCTTGTCTTTCAACTGTTGTTCCATATTCTCTGCGATGTCCTCAACACGCCTTGTCACTGTTCGTCTTGACAGGGAAACATTTTCAAACAGCTCTTTTTTGTCAGGGCAAAGTATTGCTGCAGAGTCAAAAAATTATTTAATGAATTCCCCCTCAGCGAATGGCTTACTATGTTTAGCAAGCTAGCTCTAGCAATCCCGTTGTTTGCTGAATGCAGTTGTCAAGAGTCCTTGCTCCTTACGCAACTGAGAAATCAACTCTTTGGATGCACTTGCCCTCTGCTCAGAAGACATATTCCTATATTTCTCTGCATGCTTTGTCTGGAAGTGTCGGGACAAGTAGTAGTCTTTCAAAACAGCGATGCTCTCTTTGCACATTAAGCACACAGCTTTACCTGATACCTCAATAAATAAATATTTCGATGTCCACTCTTGGCTGGAACACCCTACATTCATTGTCTATTTTCCTTTCCTTTGAAAAACTAATTTTTGCACAATTTCTAGCTAGCTACTATTTGTAACTGTGATGTGTGTCAGCTTGTCAGTCACTGTCTCTCCCTGTGCAGTTGTTATTTATACATGCCTTCAAAATAAATGTCCCACAAGCGGTGGGAGTTAAATCATTACACAAAGGTGAGTATTCATTGGGCTTTTAATTTGAATAACAAACACGTTTTTCAAAACTTTACAATCGCAAATTCTTTGTGATCGGAGCATGATTCCGCATACGGCCCCCGGGCCGGCCTTTGCCCATGCCTGATGTAGAGTATAAACCAGCCACCTGCTTTTAAATGCATTGGACAGGCTATGTATTTGTTCTTTTCCCAAATATTCTTTGGAACTAGAGCAACCGACACACACACACACACACACACGTCAAGTGTACTATAAATTGGGGACATTGTGTTCTTGTGGACTGTTGCTCTGTTAGAGGGGAGTGTGTTCATGCATGCATGTGTGTCTGTGGATGCATTTGTGTGATGTGCTCTGTACTCCTGTGCAGCTCATGTTCTACTGAGCTTTTACCTGGCATCGGCAAGGACACTTCAGAACACAAAACTGCAAACAAAAAAACACACAACCCTTCCCCCACTAACATACACAAGAGAAGAAAGAAGTGTGTGAAGTGAGTTAAGTACACAGACTGTAGTCAGAACTCTGTGATATTTCAGAAAAGCAAGGCCAAACCTCCCCATACATAATGTTTGTGTTTATCTCTAACCTCTTCAATTAGAACATCCCCATTCTAATCCCAATTCTCCACAATATAGCCTCTCTGTGTCCGAAATAGGGGATTTAATTTGTATGTAGTTCTATCCTTGAGCGGTTCTGGTCTATTAATGTTCTGTATCACGTCATGTTTCATGTTTTGTCTGGACCCCAGGATGAGTAGCTGCTGCTATCACAACAGCTCATGGAGATCCCCAAAAATAACACTTACTACACTACCAGATTTACGGCTCATCAAACTCCCCCTGCCCGCCAGCCCTCCCACCCTTCCCCCCTCCATCCCTCTCTTCATCTGTCCAGCTGTCTGGTCCGGCTGATGACTCATGGGCATTGCCAACGAAAAGGACCAACGAGCACCAACGTGAAGTTCATAGAAGCATATAAAATTGGGTGTCAAATGAAAGCTAAGAGTATAGATTTTGGGAAAATGAAGACATATACCATTTTTAACCCTTTTCCCCATCTGAAAAATGAGGCATAAGTAAAGGCTTTGATTTCTGGATAAACATATGGAAAAGGTTTTTTAGAAAACCTTACCAAAAAAAGTCTTAAAAAAGGTATCAGAAATGCATCTATTTAGTTAAATTGATTGCCTTCTTTAAGAAATATTGCCTTGCAATTCTGTTACCAAAACCCTGCATTTCTTTAAGATATTTTCTAATTTCTCTGCCTCATGAGGGAGGATAATGAAATTTCACAGAGTAACAAATAATGAAAGACCTACCAATTATAGTGATTTTGCTGATATACATTTTTATTCATGAATTATTAAGTGAACTCCGTTACCAATTTGGGAATGGAATTACCCAAAAAGACTAATGGAATTACTGCAACTGAACTGGCTACAATGGGAAATCATAAGTCACAAACCATAGTTGAGTCACCTGCTAATGTCCTCCCTTCCACTGGCATGCTGTTATGTTCAGCGCATAGCTGTTTTCTTTGTCTTTCTGTTATCTGGTTGTCAAACCAAGAGTTAAAACAGTCAGTCTGGACAACCCTTCCCTCTCTCTCTCTCTCACGTTCCAGTTAATATCACCTCTTCCCAGCTCTTACTGACACTTACCCATGAGCCCCCTCTATTTCCATTTACTGTGACGAGCATCCTCACCCACCGAGCACTGACCAACACCGGACATCCATGGACGTTGAAAAGTAGTTGAAATATGTTCACTCCACCCTGGCCTTGATGTTAACGTCCAGACGAACCGGACTGGACCAAATCTGCCCCATCATAGAATGATGTTTCACAAGTTTGGATAGCACAGTACCTTACAGTACAGTACAATACTACAGTAAAATATAGTACAATACCGTACAGAAAAGTAGTAGAGTACCGTATATTGTACTGTGCTGCACTGAACTCTACCCTGCTTTGCTCTGCTGTATTGTACTGCACTGTAGTCTACTGTGATCTGCTGTGATGTCCAGATTTGTGAAATATGAGAATGACATATCATTGCACTAAACTCATTTCTGTACATTTTTCAGTAGAAATTGTTAAACGTAGTCCTTGTGCATAGATTTCTATGGTTTGTTAAACTTCGATATCAATGTTTTTTGTTTGACATACAATTTAAAGTGAATGAGTCAAAGCGTAATTCCGTTACCGTGGAATTGCCCTGCTCTGTCCTACTTCTGACTGTAACAGTAGTGGGAAACCGGTACAATCCGGTTTGGATGGATAGAGAGAGAAAGGGAGAGAAGGACAGCCAAATAGCTTTCCAACCTACAGCTCCATGACACAGCAGAGAGCTGAGGGTAGAGGGTTTAGAGAGGACATAAGCTGGCAGTGGGCAGCAGCAATCACCCATCCCTGCCCATCCATGCCCTCTCACAGAGACACATTAACTAACTACTGGGGCTCACTGATATACCCACTTATCATTCGCTCTATCAGACTCAATGCACAGAGAAAACAAAGATAGGCTACTACCAAGAGACACAAACACGCCTAACGGAGCCTCGAAAATCTTCTGAGCCAAAAGTATCCATTTGCACATTACTGGACGAAAAGTGGCTTAACTAAGGGACTAATGCAAGCAGCACTTAGCGTAAAGTTATGTAATAAGCGGTGGGCCATGTTGTAGACCTTTTTAATTACTTTTTGAAGAGCAGCTGAAATGAACTGTGGAAACCCAAACACTTCTGGTGCGTTTGCAAACAGCTAGCCAGCTAAACTAGCTAACTTAGTCTAGTTGTTTTCTCAAGGTTTTGACCATAGTATTCATTGGTGGGATGGTCCTTAAGTCCGGGGACAAATCTATTTTTGAAAATGAAAGTTGATAGACTTCTCAAAGAAGCATGGCAGCGGGCTGCGTTGCCTGCATGGATAGTAACTTCAGCAGCAGGAGGTGGCGGCACCAAGATAACGTGTAGCACACAGGTCCGTTTCTTTATCAAGTTACCTAGAATAGATGGTTAACGTCAGCTAGCTAGAGATAAATAGGATAGACAGCCATCAATATTAGTTTTTTAGCTTGATCTTAGCTTGATCTGCTAAAAACTACCTATTTAGTAGCTAAACTAGCTATCTAATGAACACAATTCCAGTCCAAAAGAGAGAACACAATACAAAAACACAATTGCAACAAAATATAAAATGTTATATCACTTGAAAATAATGAAGGAAGTCCTGGTCTAATTTATGTTTCCTAACCTCAGATACAGAGACCTGTGAAGGCTGTTAAAACCTGGCTGTGGATAAAGGTCCCAAAGAAAGTCCCAAGTCCTGGAAAGACTGAAGGGTATATCTCCAATGGGTTATATATACTATTGGTTTAAAGTTAGAATTGGTTGTAGGACTACAAAAATACTGTTATAGGTAACAATGCATAGACATAAAACATGCATGGCAACCTAGCTACTTGGGTGCAGATGTTTCTGTTCCAGTCCAACCCTGACATTCTTCTTATTTGTATTAGAAAATAATCATTTAACTATTCAATTGTCTCTTGTTTTGGAGTAAGATGAATGTCTAAACCCACTAACCATTTACATAGGTGTCCTTCGTATGATATTATATAAAGTGTTACTTTTTTGATTTAAGTATAGTGTATTTTTTGGTCATCGAACATTCCCTGTGTATCTGTTTTAATCGGTTGTCATTCCCTTTCCTTTTGTCTGGTGATATTGCACAGATTTGCAGCTGATGTCCTTGATCTTTGGTGTGGGTTTAACAATCCCTGTATGGCTGACCTAGGATGCAAACTCTGTCCACAACAGCACTTCATACCCACAAAGCTCATCCATTATCCTACCAAAACTATGGCCTTGGTTGGGGTAGGATAACAGAACTTTAGGTCTCAGAGCAGGTGACATCACCACAATGAAGGCTCCTAGAGTTGTCTCACTTTGTTTTTCCTTGATTACTCGCATCCTATCTCAACTGTATTGGTGGAGAAGGTACAAGGTCCCTACCTTCTATTATTCTTCACTAATGAGGCGAGGAAGATGAAGGATGAATTGAGAAAGAGCCTAGCACTCACCTGTCAACTAGCTCACATGTACTATACACTCACCCCTCTGCTACACTCACTCACCTTCTCGGCATCAGTCTAAACAGCCAGCAGAGCAGAGTCAATCTAGCACCCACAGAATACATTGTGGGTATTTCATTCTGCTACATTGACTCAGATCACACAGTCGGTGGCTGAGTTATACTGTCCGTAGCATACGAGGTGGTAAAAGGGGTGTGACTGCACACAGAGGTATGCTGCAGGTGAGTTCTAGTAGCCACTGTGATGTAATACCCCCTGAAACTTGAAGTAGTGTCTCCTCCTGTCTAAGAATCTCTGCTGCAGGAGGATCTCTTCCTGCAATTTTGCTCCGATTCGCTTCATTCTACTACACTCTCCAGTGGTTGGCATGCTAGCTACAAGTGTAATTTGATTAGGGTCTGTGTCCCGGCCAGCCATACAGGGATGGAACTCATACATTACATGGCTACTTTGCAGCCCATGTAAAAAAGTGACACTTCACTGTAGTCACTCGCCTGGTTATTTTTCTATTGCCTCCACTATGCGTGCTCTACCCTCTTGGTTAAAGTGGATGTAAGATTTTTTTATGGCATGCATAACCAACGCAGACATACAGTGCCTTCGCAAAGTATTCAGACCTCTTGACTTCTAAAATGGACTAAATTAAATAAAAACTCTGCAATCTACACACAACACCACATAATGAAAAAGGTTTTTAGAAATGTTCGCAAATTTAATACAAATAAAAAACAGAAATACATTATTTACATAAGTATTAAGGCCCTTTGCTATGACTCAAAATTGAGCTCAGGTGCATACTTTTTCCATCCTCATTGGTCATACTTGAGATGTTTCTACAACTTGAAAAATTCAATTGATTGAACATTATTTGGAAAAGGCACATACATGTCTATATAAAGATCTCACAGTTGACAGTGCATGTCAGAGCAAAAACCAAGCCATGAGGTCGAAGCAATTGACTTTATAGCTCCGAGACAGGATTGTGTCGAGGCACAGATCTGGGGAAGGATACCAACAAATTTCTGCCTCATTGAAGGTGCCCAAGAACAGTGGCCATTTTTAATTGGAAGAAGTTTGGAACCACCAAGACTCTTCCTAGAGCTGGCCGCCCGGCCAAACTGAGCAATCGGTGGAGAAGGGCCTTGGTCAGGGAGGTGACCAAGAACCCGATGGTCACTCTGACAGAGCTCCAGAGTTCCTCTGTGGAGATGGGAGAACCTTCCAGGAGTACAACCATCTCTGCAGCACTCCACCAAATCAGGCCTTTATGGTAGAGTGGCCAGACAGAAGCCACTCTTCAGTAAAAGGCACATGACAGCCCACTTAGAGTTTGCCAAAAGGCACCTAAAGACTCTGACCATGAGAAACAAGATTCTCTGGTATGATGAAACTAAGATTGAACTCTTTGGCCTGAATGCCAAGCGTAATGTCTGGAGGAAACCTGGCACCATCCCTAAGGTGAAGCATGGTGGTGGCAGCATCATCATGCTGTGGGGATCCTTGATAAAAACGTACTCCAGAGCGCTCAAGACCTCAGACTGGGTCAAAGGTTCACCTTCCAACATGACAACGACCCTAAGCACGCAGCCAAGACAACACGGGAGTGGCTTCAAGTCTCTGAATTTCCTTGACTGGCTCAGCCAAAGCCTGGACCTGAACCCGATCAAACATCTCTGGAGAGACCTGAAAATAATAGCTGAAAATAACCTGACAGAGCTTAAGAGGATCTGCAGAGAAGAATGGGAGGTGTGCCAAGCTTGTAGCGTCATACCCCAGAAGACTCGAGGCTGGAATCGCTGCTAAAGGTGCGTCAACAAAGTACTGAGTAAAAGGTCTGAATACTTATGTGATATTTCAGTTAATTTTGAATACATTTGCAAAAAACAAAAATCCAAACGACTTTTCAATATGGGGAACTGTGCATAGATTGAGGGAAAAAAACAAATTCATAAATTTTAGAATAAGGCTGCAACGTAACAAAATGTGGAAAAAGTCGAGGGGTCTGAATACTTTCCGAACACTGGATGATAGGATTTTTATTGGCCTTGTGGGAATGTCCAATGCACTTGTACATGTGGCTTGTCATTTCCTCACACATTGTTTACATTTTGTTGAGATGTTTTCTCCATTTTAAATGATACAATTAGGAATAGGAAAAGCACTCACATCTGAGAACTTGTGTGTGTGTGTGTGTGTGTGTACATACACACACACACACACACACACACACACACAGTGGGGCAAAAAAGTATTTAGTCAGCCACCAATTGTGCAAGTTCTCCAACTTAAAAAGATGAGAGAGGCCTGTAATTTTCATCATAGGTACACTTCAACTATGACAGAC
>QNTS01003670.1:108958-126886 GCA_003317085.1 Hucho hucho | reverse complement strand
GTGGTGTAGGTGTCCTGAAGAGCAGGTAGTTTACCCCCGGTGATGCGCTGTGCAGTCCTCACTACCCTCTGGAGAGCCTTACGGTTGTGGGCGGAGCAGTTGCCGTACCAGGCGGTGATACAGCCAGACAGGATGCTCTTGATTGTGCATCTGTAAAAGTTTGTGAGTGATTTTGGTGACAAGCCGAATTTCTTCAGCCTCCTGAGGTTGAAGAGGCGCTGTTGCGCCTTCTTCACCACGCTGTCTGTGTGGGTGGACCAATTCAGTTTGTCCGTGATGTGTACGCCGAGGAACTTAAAACTTTCCACCTTCTCCACTACTGTCCCCTCAATGTGGATAGGGGGGTGCTCCCTCTCCTGAAGTCCACGATCATCTCCTTTGTTTTGCTGAAACGATGCCATTTATATAATGTTTACATATCCGACATTACTCATCTCATATGTATATACTGTACTACATACCATCTACTGCATCTTGCCTACGCCGGTCAGCATCGCTCATCCATATATTTATATGTACATACTCGTATTCATTCCTTTACTCGTGTGTATAAGGTAGTTGTTGAGAATTTGTTAGATTACTTGTTAGATACTACTGCATGGTCGGAACTAGAAGCACAAGCATTTCGCTACACTCGCATTAACATCTGCTAACCATGTGTATGTGACAAATAAAATTTGATTTGAGTAAAACGAGTCCTATAATCAACATAACCTGAAAGGCCGCTCAGCAAGGAAGAAGCCACTGCTCCAAAACCCCCATAAAAAAAGCCTGACTACGGTTTGCAACTGCACATTGGGACAAAGATCGTACTTTTTGGAGAAATGTCCTCTGGTCTGATGAAACAAAAATAGAACTGTTTGGCCATAATGACCATCGTTATGTTTGGAGGAAAAAGGTGGAAGCTTGCAAGCCGAAGAACACCATCCCAACCGTGAAGCACGGGGGTTGCAGTAGGGCTGGGCAATATGTGTGCTACACAAAATTATACTTGAAGGAAAAAAATTCCATGTTTGCGGCCAGGGAGCACGTACCTGGGGTCAATTAAACTGATTAGCCTCTTGAATCTAAACGTTTTCATAAAGTTATTGAGGGAAGTAATAACCTAGATAATTATTTTTATTAATTTATCGCCCAGCCCTAGGTGGCAGCATCATGTTGTGGGGGTGCTTTGCTGCAGGAGGGACTGGTGCACTTCACAAAATAGATGGCATCATGAGGAACGAAAATGATGTGGATATATTGAAGCAACATCTCAAGACATCAGTCAGGAAGTTAACTTCTTAGGGAGCAGCGCATGAGGTGACCGTTTTGGAGAGCCTGGCGTGCCCAAAGTAAAATGCCTCCCATTCAGGCCCAGAAAATAGGATATGCACATATTTGGTACCATTGGATAGGAAACACTCTGAATAAAACAGAACGGATATGGCAGGCGAAACCCTGAGGAATTTCTGTCCTGGAAAAAGTGGTTTTGACAGAGTGCCTCATTTGGAACCCCTCCCTCATGAAAATGCCCATAAAAGGGCATATGAATGCAGTACCGATCGCTTCCTCTGGATGTCAACAGTCTCGAGAAAGTGTTTAGATATTTTTTGGATGCCTTAGAGCAGAGAAGAGGAGGAAATCAGGAAGTGTCCCCTCAGATGTCAATAGAAGAGGACGCGCGCTCTCGCCAAGCGCGCTCTTGTGTTTTTTTCCGTTCTTAGAGCTCAGTTTATATTCCGGTTGATTTATTATAGTAAATATACGTAAAAGTGTTCCTAAGGATACATTTAAAATGATGTTTGATTGTTCTTGGACAAGTTTATAGGTATAAGTTGAACGAGTTCTAGTCACGTTTCAATGGAGGAGTGGAGGCTGTAGTTTCTGATTATAACGCGCAAACCAAATGGAGATTTAAGGCTATAATACATTACTTTTTCTAACAAAAGAACCATGGATTGTCTTCGTTGGACACTTAGGAAGACCTCAGCAGAAGTTCTTCAACAGGTAATTGATTTGTTTTCGCTGTGAAATGTGTTTTGTGTGAACCGTGATGGCTTATGAATTCATGGTAATGGCAAAAATAGTGAAGGTCATACCCTCAAACAATCAAATGTGGTGCTTTCGCCGTAAAGCCTTTTTGAAATCTGACAACGCTGTGATATTGCCAAAAAACAGAGCTTTTGATGAGTATGAAACACTTGTATATTGGTGCATGTTTAATAATTCAACTTTTGGATTTTGAATTTGGCGCCTAGCGCCCCACTGCTCCCTAATAGGTTAAAGCTTGGTCGCAAATGGGTCTTCCAAGTGGACAATGACGCCAAGCACACTTCCAAAGTTGTGGCAAAATGGCTTAAGGACAACAAAGTCAAGGTATTGGAGTGGCCATCACAAAGCCCTGACCTCAATCCTATAGAAAGTTTGTGGGCAGAACTGAAAAAGCGTGTGTGAGCAAGGAGGCCTACAAACCTGACTCAGTTACACCAGCTCTGCCAGGAGGAATGGGCCAAAATTCACCCAACTTAACGTGGGAAGCTTGTGGAAGGCTGCCTGAAACGTTTGACCCTAGTTAAACAATTTAAAGGCAATACCAAATACTGATTAAGTGTATGTAAACTTCTGACCCACTGGGAATGTGACATTTCACATTCTTAAAAGAAAGTGGTGATCCTAACGGACCTAAGACAGATAATTTTTACTAGGATTAAATGTCAGGAATTGTGAAGAACTGAGTTTAAATGTATTTGGCTAAGGTGTATGTAAACTTCCGACTTCAACTGTATATACACCTTGAGTGTGTATTTATGGACCACTAACATATTGAGAGAATGAGTCCATCTCCATATGCTATTTTCACAGAAAACCACAAAAAAGAAAAGACACTGGCCCGTGTCCTACGTCCTGAGTTGTAACACACACAGATACAACCTATCTACTACTGTTGAGGCCAATGTAGTTGCTGTGCACGTATTAGTATGTTTATATTATGATATTGAGAAAGCAGAGGTCAGAGGGACAGAGAAAGAGAGAATAACAAAGGAAGAAAAAGCCAGAGGGATGGAGCGAGAGAGAGAGTAGCTGTGGTGCGTGGGTGGATGCGGCCGGTTTGAACCGGTCAGCTGTGACTCTTACTGAGTGTCGAAAGGACAGCCCCTTTTACAGCATTGCATCCCTATAGGGCAGTTAGAATGCTTTAGCCAGAGGCCTGCAGTAGTAAGTAAATAAATGGGGCCTGGGGCCATTTGGGGTCTACCATCTGATGCCATTACTGGTCAATGCTGTCAAGTGGTCAAACTGAAGTCTTAAATGAACATTTCTAACACACTTCACTGTTTTATGTAATGGCAGAGAAAGATAATTCTTACCTACAGATGGGTAGCGAAAGGGCAGGTCAGGAGAGAACAAAGAAGAGAAACAGATTAGCATATAGTACACACACGGATCTACAATTGTGCGACTGTGCCACAAGTCACTTCTGAACAACGGAATTATGTCGAGACTCAGATTTTTCACTTTAAAAGGAATGACAAACAAAAAACATTGATTTCAAAGTCTAACAAATCATACAACTATATGAACAAGGACTACTTTGAACAATTTCTACAGAAAATGTCACAAAAACACATTTACTGGAAGAACGACGGTAAAATCTGTTTCATTCTGTTACCAAAATGTATATCTGCAGTTATTCATGTAAATGTGTTTTTGTAAAATGTTCAGAGAAAATTGTTAAAAGTATTCCTTGTGCATAAAGGTGTATGGTTTGTTAAAATTTGAAATCAATGTTTTTTGTTGGTACACATTTTAAAGTGAAAAATCTGAGTTTCCGCATTATTCCATTGCCATGGAATTGCCCATAGGTTTACAGTAAATATTTCTGTATAATACACAGGCAAATAGTGTGTATGTGTTGATGTATGAGGGGTTTCGGGTTAGGCAAGGTAAAGGTTAGGGCAGGACCAGTGACTAGGCCAAAGGGGAGGGTAGAGCAAAACAAATAATGGATGTTCCTGTGTGCAGGCTACACACCGTTACACCACAGAAAATCACTTCCTAATATAGTATAGATGCCACCTGTGAGTCACCCCACACATGCACACACCCTCTTGCTCTCTTTCTGTCTCTAGTCCCTAAGCTTGCTGACTCATTCAACCCAGAGCCATAGGGCCTATCCTCACTCAGCCTAATCTAAATCAACACTACATCATTACCATAAATAGGCATACATTATATCTATAGGCCATGACTAGGTTTAAGACTTTATGTTCCATACATTCAAAGGCAGACGGAGGCCAGGGTGTGGTTTTGTCATAGTTACTCATCCTTAAATCAATCAAAACAGTTACCTTGCAGGTGTTTCCCGGGCTCAAAGTAGGGAAATGTAGGTTTTTGCACGATATTCCAAAATGTCTGTATTGCAGAATCTAGTTTTTTTTGTATTTTTATGTGCGTTTATGCCCGCTTGTTCTCTTTTTGGTCTTGTCTCATTTGCTCTTTCTGTGCTGTGCACCTTCTCATTTACACCAGAGATCTGTATATAATGATGTCTCCGCCCTAACAATGGGAGTTGTTGTCCCAAAGAAGGGGAAGGCATGCAACAAGCTTAGGTTCAAAATAAGCACATATAAACACATTGGGCTTATTTTGGACAGATTTCGGCGAGAGTGAAACCTCTCGCTTCGCCTCTTTCTCCCAAGCCCTTCCCTCTACCACTCACAACAACAAAGATGAGATCACTTCTTCCTCTCTGACAAACACTTTCAACTCGCTATTTGCATTGGAGGTTTAGTCCAACAGAATGGGTCATTATGGAGACCGAAAGACATTTAGACATTATTTGACTGTAATAAAGGAGAACCTTTCAAACCCTACCCTGTTTATGTTTCAACTACTCAAATTTTGAGCAGAGCAGACACTACTAAAACAGATTTACCAATGAACATTCATTCTGGAAAATGAATGCTTAGTTTGTCATTCGCACATTAAGGTACCACGGATCGCTAGCAGCATTTTAGTCAAATAAAGATTGTTATACGAGATGTTTAGTCTGTTTTATAAATGGGCAGTAGGCATAAAATAATTATATAAGGAATTTGCAACTCATTCTCATAAATAAGGTAGGCCACTTGATTTCAACGGACAGAAGGTTGTGTTCATAACAACTCAACTGTTTTGCCTTGTTAGCTGCTTTCGGAGCTTGTGAAATTATACCTAGATCCAAGTTGGCTACACTTGAAATATAAAATATTATCTGGCTACTCACTAGCACGTGGGCTTGTGCTTGAGAGATTGTTTATGCCTGCTACATTATTAGTGAGGTGCATTATGCATGGTTCTGGTTACATTTGTAACAAAAATTGAATTTTTATAGACAGACCTGAAAGCCAGATCAGTGATTGCAAAAAAAGCAAGTACAACTATTTTGATTAAACGAGCTCTGAATTCATTAGATTATTGCAGACTGTTTTAAATGCAGTGGATTTGACCTTTAAAATTGGACAACAAATCTTATTTAGAGAGAGATATACATTTTTTTTTATCGAGATATAGGCCATATCGCACAGCCCTAGCTCAAAGTCCATGTGCTGGCATTTCATAACTGTCCACTGGTCTCCTCCCAGTTCAAACGAGTACAGCACATCTCTAGACTCTAAACCACTTCACTTTACACAGTATAGGGCTACGTTTTGTCCTCTCGCTCTCCCCCCTCTTCCTCCAAAACCAGCAGACAAACAACCAATCAAGGAGATTGTCCAGTGAGCAGTAGAGGGAGGAGGCTGATTAGAGGAGTGACGCTGACAACTGGTGGACATCAGAGGTAACAGCATAGTTCACAGGTCTTGGATGTATGCAACACAATGGTTGTCTAGCCAACATGAATTTGATCTCTAGCTATATGCCAGAAATAGCCTAGGGCCCTATGCTTACTAGATTACTGCCAATGATACAAATTCTGGTTTTAGAGGACAATGGCAAACAAAATAATGATATAGGGCTTATATTGTAGGCAAGGGCTATAGGCAAGGGCCAGATTCGAAAAGGTAATTTACAGGGGGGACAGACATTTCCATTACTCTTCCTAAAATCAGTATAAAAACAATGGCAAACAATTATAATCTTATAAACTCACTTTTATTAAAATTAAATGTTGCTAAAAGTTCATTTTATGTGCTTTAAGATTAGCCGAATTCAGTGCATCAAATTTTTTAAATAATGGAACACATTTGTTCTTAAAGACAGTTGACCTGCATCACATTAAATTAATTTATACTTTACTGTCCGTTTTACATACTTAGCTTAACCTCTCAAGCAGCGGCAGCTGGGGTGACTGTTTTGGAGCGTCTGGTGTGCCCAAAGTAAAATGCTTTCCACTCAGGCTCAGAAAATAGGATATGCACATAATTAGTACTATTGGATAGGAAACACTGAGGTTTCCAAAAGTGTTAACATTTTGTCTGTGAGTGTAACAGAACTCATTTGGCAGGCAAAAACCCGAGAAAATTACATCCGGAAATGTCATTCTGGTGGCTTATGGCTCACTTAGAGACTGCCTATTGAAAAGTATTTATACCAGGACACTGAATGTAGTACCTATTGCTTCCACTGGATGTCAGCAGTGTATACGTAAGGTTTCATGGCAATCGGAACCATTGTCTTCAATAGGTAGAGGTTTTAGTGACGGGAGCTCTTTTTCAGTTGCACGTTTTTGGGCGCACGTATTTGACTTATATAACATTTAGGTGACCATCCAAGTGAAAGATTATCACTTTTATTCATAAAAGATAAGCGAAGGATGCATTTTAATTGGTTTTTGTTTTGTTGAGGGAAAGTTTATAGGTTTAGTTGAACGCGTTCTGTTCACGTTGGATTTTCTGAACACAAGGCGCCAACCAAACAGAGATTTATGGATATGACTTTTTATAACCAAATACCCATGGATTGTCTTCGTTGGACACTTAGGAAGCCCTCTGCAGAAGTTCTACAAAAGGTAAGGCACAGGTTTTCCCTGTGAAATGCATTTTCTATCGACGGCGCTGGCTAAAGATTTCATGGTTATGGAAAAATATTGACCCTCAAACAATCAAATGTAGTGCTTTCGCCGTAAAGCCTTTTTGAAATCCGACAACGCTGTGATATTGCCAAGAAGCAGAGCTTTGAATGAGTATGAAACACTTGTATATTGGTGCATGTTTAATAATTCAACTTTTTTGCCTTGCATTTCACCTGGTAGTGTCGGGAGTGCTAGCGCCCCACTACTGCCTAACAAGTTAAATCTTTTGTTTGTTTTTTTTACACATGGGAAACAAATATTTTACGCATGGCATCGCAGTTGACCAGCATCATATTCTGTTCTATTTTCTATTTACTTACCATTGTTATTTTCTGTCTTGTTTTCTTACACATAGAAACCTTTTATGCATGGCATATCTCAGTTGACTTCCTTTTGCGGAGAAGTCTCTCTCCCCCTGCATCAGAATGTGCCCTATAACAAACTGCACAACCCATTTTACCCCTCCCCTGTAGTCCCAAATTAAGTCCATTCAATCCATAGATGATATCCGACGATCACCTTTGGCAGTGACTAACTGAGTCTTTCTGGGTAAGTCTCTATGAGCTTTGCACACCTGGATTGTACAATATATGCACATTATTCTTAAAAAAATTCTTCATGCCCTGTCAAGTTGATTGTATTTGTAATGGCAGAAGCTATTCTTCCTGGGGTCCAGAAAAATTAAGGCAGTTACACAATTTAGAAAACATTACAATACATTCACAACAGATTTCACAACACATTAAGCGTGCACACTCAGTAGGTCTTATGGTTGTGGAGGTATAAATTCACAAGCTCTGAATTCATTAGATTATTGAAATGCAGTGTATTTGACCTTTAAAATTGTACAACAAAGCTTATTTAGAGATAAAATTGAAGCAAAAAATAAATATTAAAAACATTACAATACATTAATTGTGTGCCCTCAGGCCCCTAGACAGCCATTTGGAAGTCTTGCCATAGATTTTCAAGCCGATTTAAGTCAAAACCGTAACTAGGCCACTCAGGAACATTCAATGTCGTCTTGGTAAGCAAATCCAGTGTATATTCTGTACAGGCTGCCTTCTTTTCACTCTTTCAATTAGGTTAGTATGTGGAGTAACTACAATGTTGTTGATCCGTCCTCAGTTCTCTCCTATCAATTAGTCTATAATAAAGCCCTTGTGGGGGAAACTGATTCTGATTGGCTGGGCCTGGCTCCCCAGTGGTTGGGCCTATGCCCTCCAAGGCTCACCCAAGGCTGCACTCCTGCCTAGTCATGTGAAATCTACATATCAGGGTCTAATAAATGTATTTTGATTGACTGATTTCCTTATATGAACTGTAACTCAGTAAAATCTTTGAAATTGTTGCATGTTGCGTTTATATTTTTGTTCAGTATACTTCAGCACCAGATCTGTAAAATATTAATTTAGCACATAGTTATCGAAGTTAATAATACCAATTCACATTCAAATGGACAACAATTCCTGGGGTAACAATACCTATCACTTATACAAACAGTGATACCGTCAACTGTATTGGTTGGAATGTAAAAGGAATTTTGAAATCTGTTAAATGCAACAAAGTCTTGGCACACTTACAACTTGTTAAAAAATAAATAAATAAAAATGTTTGTTTTGACAATAAACACCTCTTTCCAGATGCCCATTAACGCTTGAGAAAATCCTGTATTGGGCAGGTTATCTCAAGCTATCAGAGCAGATCACATGGAACAGCTATTCTGAACAATCACAAGACAAATTTGGCACCTTCCCAAGTTCTCAGACATTAAATGGTTGATATATTGTGGTCTCAGGGATGCTGTATAATATTCTGGTGGTTCTGGCAAATATTTATGTCCCTAATGTGGACGATATTCAAACTTCTTGAAAAATGTGGTGTCTATACTGCCTGATCTAAACACCCATCCAAGGCGAAGACTTCAACAGTGTGCTGGATCCATTTTTGTACCACTCTTCTAATAATAATAAAAAAAGTCCCTCTCCCTCCCTCTATCCAAATTATAGTGCATTCGGAAAGTATTCAGATCCCTTAACTTTTTCCAAATGTTGTTACGTTACAGCCTTATTCTAAAATATATTAAATTATTTTTTTCTTCATCAATCTACACACAATACCCCAAGACGGCAAAGCAAAAACAGGTTTTTAGAAATTGAAATATCACATTTACATAAGTATTCAGACCCTTTACTCAGTACTTTGTTGAAGCACCTTTGGCAGCGATTACAGCCTCTAGTCTTCTTGGATATGACACCACAAGCTTGGCACACCTATATTTTGGGAGTTTCTCCCCTTCTTCTCTGCAGATCCTCTTAAGCTCCGTCAGGTTGGATGGGGAGCGCTGCTGCACAGATATTTTTAGGTCTCTCCAGAGATGTTTGATCGGGTTTAAGTCCGGGCTCTGGCTGGGCCACTCAAGGACATTGAGTTTCCAGCTCTAGGAAAAGTCTTGGTGGTTCCAAACTTCTTCCATTTAAGAATGGAGGCCACTGTGTTCTTGGTGACCTTCAATGCTTTTTTGGTACCCTTCTATAGATCTGTGCCTCGACACAATCCTGTCTCAGAGCTCTACGGACAATTCCTTCAACCTCATGGCTTGGCTTTTGCTCTGACATGCACTGTCAACTGTGGGACCTTCTATAGACAGGTGTGTGCCTTTCCAAATCCTGTCAAATCAATTGAATTTACCACAGGTGGACTCCAATCAAGTTGTAGAAACATCAAGGATGACCAATGAAAACAGGATGCATCTGAGCTCAATTTCGAGCTCATAGCAAAGGGTCTGAATAGTTATGAAAATAAGGTATGTTATTTTTATTTTTATAAATTTGCTGAAAATTCTCTAAAACGGGTTTAGAGAATTTTCAGCAAATTTATAAAAATAAAAATGCAAATTTGCTGAAAATTCTCTAAACCCGTTTTCGCTTTGTCCTTATGGGGTATTGTAGATTGATGAGAATTTTTATTTATTTAATCCATTTTAGAATAAGGATGTAAAGTAACAAAATGTGGGAAAGTGAAGGGTCTGAATACTTTCCGAATGCACTGTATATTGTCATTTTTAGAACAATTTGGTGTTTGATGTACGGCGGGCACTATTTCCCACAAAAAGGCAATACTATTTTTTCCCCCTCATGTTTATCATACCTTTTCACATATTGACTATTGGTTCATTGACAAAAAATGTTGTCACTTATCAACCAGAGCAACTATGACAGCATTGCAATATCTGACCATGCTCCTCCAGTCTACATTCCCTGGTAGAAAAAGCCCTAAGAAAGTCTGGTACCTTAAAACTAGTTAGGGAGCGGCAGCAGAGGTGATGGTTTTGGAGAGTCCGGTGTGCCCAAAGTAAAATGCCTGCCACTCAGAAACTAGGATTTGCACATAATTAGTACTACTACTTTATTTTCCTTCTATATCGTTTAGGATATCATCCGAGTTAAATATTATCGTTAATATTCATAAGGATACCTAAGGATGCATTATAAATTATGTTTGATTTGTTTGGGCAAAGTCGATAGGTATAATTTGAACGCTTTCTCTTCACTGTACAACGGGCGACTCGACGGTGGATTTTCTGAACATAACGCGCCAACCAAACGGAGATTTATGGATATAATAAATTACTTTTTCTAACAAAAGAACCATTGGATGTCTTCGTTGGACACTTGGGATGCCCTCAGCAGAAGTTCTTCGAAAGGTAAGTGATTTATTTTAGCTTTGATATGAGTTTTGTGTGACCCGCGCTGGTTATGAATTTATGCTAATGCATAAATATGAGAGGTGCTATCCTCAAACAATCAAATGTTGTGCTTTCGCCGTAAAGCCTTTATGAAATCTGACAGCGCTGTGATATTGCGAAGAATCAGAGCTGTTGATGACTATGCAACACTTGTATATTGATGAATGTTTAATAATTCAACTTTTGGATTTTGAATTTGGTGCCTTACATTTCACCGGGTAGTGTCGGGAACGGGGCGCTAGCGCCCCGGTTATCCCTAAGAGGTTAACTCACTGCTGCTGACTTAAAGTTTTGTTTATTTTATCACAGCTAAAATGGTATTTCGGGGAAGTCAATAAGACTCCTGATATTTCTCCTCTATTCTATGGGAAATGTCTAAAGCTTTCATTTGTGTACAGATAATCTCATTCTCAGCCAACAAAAACAAGAAAACGTACAAAGACTGTATTCAGCAAACTGATCATGAGTACTCCATCTCCCCCTCCCTTCCCCTGACCTGTACAGAACTAGACTATTTTTACAATTAGTTAGAAATCAAGTCAAACTAATTGTAAAGAGAGTCTATCTTCCCACCTAATACCCCAGCTTTGTATCGAAGCAGGGCAGATTTCAAATGATAGTCATGTGATCAAAAATCTGTTTAAGAACTTTTACTTTGTTTTATATAAATGGCACTGAAGACTCTGGAGAATCCCCATTGACAGACGCTTTCCTCGGAAGTTTACCAATACCAAAGACAAACAACAAAGTGAGAATGGATCTTTATAAACCACTTAGCACTTCAGAAATTTTTACAACTCATAAAGTCTTTAAAGACTGGCAAAGCACCAGATGGGTTCTCAGCTGAATTTAAAAACATTTGCTAAACAGCTACCGCTTTTAGCCTCATCGTTCTCCCACTCCTTTAATACAAAATCTCTACCCCAGACGTTTTACCAAGCCACAATATAATTCTAAAAAGATAAGGATCCCCCTTCGAGTGTGCCTCCTACAGGCCTATTTCACTTCAGACTATAAAATATTAGCTAAAGCCCAAGCCCTTTGCCTAGAGACTTCTATAAATCAACCCTGATCAGACACCTCTTTTCTTAATATGAGATGCCCGTTTAATATTATATATTCTCCACCCTCTGCAAACACAGAAATAGTTATTTCGATGGATGCAGAAAAAGCATGACCGTATAGAAGGGGATTATTTATTCAAAGCATTAAAAAGGCTTTGGATATGGAGATGCATTTATTTCATGGGTTAAAATAATATACAAATCTCCACTGGCTTCAGTTTGAACAGCATCTTTCTTTTCTGAGTACTTTTCCTTTGCAACGTTCCACTGGGAAGTGCTGTTCGATGTCTCCACTCCTTTTTCTATAGCCATAGAGCCACTAGCCATCGCTCTACGTAGCAGTGAGGTAGTGAAAGGGGTGATAAGAGGTCGTCTCGAACACAAAATCTCAGTTTATGCTGATGATATACTTTTATTTATCTCTGATCCAATGTTATCTGCACCAATGGTTTTGAATACGCTTGAAATCTTGGGGAAAATATCTGTGTATAAACTGAATCTGCATAAATGTGAAATGTTTTGAATTCTCCCACATGATGGATCCACCAGTTTGGCTACACTTCCATTCAAAAGGGTCACAAACAAATTCACATATCTGGGTGTTTCAGTTACCAGTCACTTTAAAGACCTCTTAAAGGCAAACTTTACAAAGCTACAAGAACATACTAAACTTGTCTTTGAGCGCTGGTCGCTTCTGCCCTTTCGCTATCTGGACACATAAATACTCAAAATTAAATATCTTTCCCAGGTTTATTCAACTATTTCAATGTGTTCCAGTTTTTTCTTTCTAAATCCTTCAACAATCTAGATCAAGTTATTAACTCACTCATTTTACAGTTTTGCTACTGGTCTGCCAACATCAGAAATAATATGTACTGGGTTGAATCTCAATTATTCAAGTCATCCCTCTTGGGTGTTGTTGGGTTCTGAGAATAGGAAATATACTTATGTCACTGAGGGAGTGCTGAGGTTTAGAGGGTCTACACCAGAAGTTAATGATAGGAGGAAGGTATATAGTGTATGCAACTAAGCTTGGAATGTGTTGAGTGCAGGGAAGCGATTACATGTGGCAGGCATTGATAAGAGAGAGAGCCATGGATTAGTGATGGAGGGGGGTTGAGGTCAGGTCACCTTAAGGGAGAAATAAAAGTTTATGGCCCGTATCACTAGTTTCCTGCCTATCAGTAAAAACGATGTTTGTACAGATGGGTAGGAGGAGACTCAGCCTATGAGGAACGGTTAAATATCAGTGCTTGTGTGAAAATGTTTGTCTAATGTAGCTGTATTGATCCTCTGGGAAGAATAAACATGGTTAAGCTTTCATAATGTCCGTTGAGTGTTTTACTCTGAGAATTAGAACCTAACAGTGTAAATGGAAGAATCAGCCTTTGACACACTAATGTCCACCCTTACCTTTGCCGATATTCAGGTACACATCTAATCCCATCGTTAAACAATCTATGAGAATATGGATCAAATTTCGACAACATTTTCAGCTTTACTCGGCATGTCCCTACACAAATACCATATGTTCCCCCATCATGTGAAGACAGAGCATTTGATGAATGGCAGAGGAAAAGTGTTCATGTATTGATCTTTTTCTGAACACAAATTTTGCCTCACTTGACAAACTAGTAAAAAAAACATTGATCTTCCAAGATGTATTTCGTTATCTTCATGTACGCAATTCTGTGAGTAGGACCTTCACTACCTTTCCTTAACCTGTTTGAGCTAGGTGGCAGTATTTTGAAGTTCGCATGAAAAACATGCCCGAAGTAAACTGCCTGTTACTCAGGCCCAGAAGCTAGGATATGCACATACAGTGAGGGAAAAAAGTATTTGATCCACTGCTGATTTTGTACGTTTGCCCACTGACAAAGAAATGATCATAATTTTAATGGTAGGCTAATTTGAACAATTTATAAAAATGTTCACGTGTTTTTCTGGATTTTTGTTGTTGTTATTCTGTCTCTCACTGTTCAAATACACCTACCATTAAAATTATAGACTGATCATTTCTTTGTCAGTGGGCAAACATACAAAATCAGCAGGGGATCAAATACTTTTTTCCCCTCACTGTAATTAGTAGTATTGAATAGAGAACACTCTGAAGTTTCTAAAACTGTTAAAATAATATCTGTGGGTATAACAGAACTGATATGGCAGGCAAAAACCCAAGGGAAATCCATCCGAGAAAATGTGAGCTGGCTCATTTTCCATTGAGTTGCTATTGGAAATGCTTAAATCCAGCTCCCAGGTTGCAGTACCTATGGCTTCCACTAGATGTCAACAGTCTTTAGACAAGGTTTCATGCGTTTACCTTGAAAAATAAGGGAGTAGAAGAAGTGTATCCAAGTGGAGTGAGGAAGTACCTTTTGGGTTTGGCGCGCGGGACCGTGAGCGTGCGCCTCTGTTTTTCCTTTTCTATCGCCCAGGTTATTATCCGTGTGAAATATTATAGTTAATATACATAATAGTGTACCTAAGGATCGATTAGAAACGTTTGATTTGTTTGGACAAAGTGTATAGGTGTATTTTGAACGCTCTCTATGTCTTGTATAATGGACGAGTGGACGGTGGATTTTCTGAACAGAACGCGCCAACCAAACGGAGCTTTATGGATATAAAGAGGGACTTTTTCGAACAAAAGGAACATTGATTGTCTTGCTTGGACACTTCGGATTGCCATCAGAAGAAGATCTTCAAAGGTAAGCAATTTATTTTATCTTTTTATGACTTTTTTGACACCCGTGCTGGTTATGTTTTTATGCTAATGCAGGAAGTACACGGGGCGCTGTCCTCAGACAATCAAATGTTATGCTTTCGCCGTAAAGCCTTTCTGAAATCTGACAACGCTGTGAGATTGCCAAGATTCTAAGCTTTTGAAGAGTGTGCAACACTTGTATTTTCATGTATGTTTGAAATTAGTATTTCTGTAATTTGAATTTGGCGCTCCGCAATTTCACCGAATGTTGTATATGTGGGACGTGAACGTCCCACCTAGCGCAGAGAGGTTAACTCCCCCCAGCTTCACTATTAGATACTATTTTAATCCAGGGCCTGAAAAAGGTGAAAACTGCAACAATATATGCCTCCATCTTATTGGTACAACCCTCCCCTATTCTGAACATCAAAACAAAATGGGAAGATCTGAACAACGAATTCTCAGATGAGGAATGGAAGCAAGTATTGTTGAGAGGGTTAATTTATTGTCTATTTATGCTAGGCATGCACTTGTTCAGTTCAAGCTGCTACACCAAATCTATTGGACTAAGTCCAGGCTAAGTAAAACGTATCCAAACCTAGACCCTCTATGTGACCGATGGAGAGGCTTCTGCAGCACTTACTCAAATGTTTTGGTCCAGTGTTTTTTGCAACAATATAACATTTTTGGAGTCAATGTACAACTGTGCCCTCTGGGGGCCCTTTTTGGTCTACCACCTAATGGGTTAATGGTGTCCATTATGATTTTTCAACGCTGATACCGATATTAAAAAAAAGCATACCGATTAAAAATCAGCCAATTTTTATTTATATATATATATATATATATATATATATATATATATATATATAAATAAATGACAATTACAACAATACTGAATGAACAATGAACACTTATTTTCACTTAATACATAAATAAAATCTATTTAGTCTCAAATAATGAAACATGTTCAATTTGGTTTAAATAACGCAAAAACAGTGTTGGAGAAGTAAAAGTGCAATATGTGCCATGTAAAAAAGCTAACATTTAAGTTCCTTGCTCAAAACATGAGAACATATGAAAGCTGGTGGTTCCTTTTAACATGAGTCTTCAATATTCCCAGTTGAGAAGTTTTAGGTTGTAGTTATTATTAGGAATTATAGGACTCTCTCTCTCTATACCATTTGTATTTCATAGACCTTTGACTATTGGATGTTCTTCACACACTATAGTATTGCTAGCCTAATCTCGGGAGTTGATAGGCTTGAAGTCAAACAGTGCTGTGCTTTAAGCAATGCGAAAAGCTGCTGGCAAACGGAGGAAATTGCGGTTTGAATGAATGCTTACGAGCCTGCTGCTGCCTACCATCACTCAGTCAGACTGCTCTATCAATTCTTAGACATAATTATAATATAATAAACACACAGAAATACCAGCCTTAGGTCATTAATATGGTCAAATCCAGAAACTGTCATTTCGAAAACAAAACGTTTATTCTTTCGGAACCGTTCCGTATTTTTACCAATGGGTGGCAACCCTAAGTCGAAATATTCCTGTTACATTGCAGACCCTTCAATGACATGTCATAATAATGTAAAATTCTGGCAAATTAAATACGGTCATTGTTAGGAAGAAATGGTCTTCACACAGTTCGCAACGAGCCAGGTGGGGCGGCAGGTAGCCTAGTGGTTAGAGCGTTGGACTTGTAAAGGTTGCAAGTTCGAATCCCCGAGCTGACAAGGTAAAAATCTGTCGTTCTGCCCCTGAACAAGGCAGTTTAACCCACTGTTCCTAGGCCATCATTGAAAATAAGAATGTGTTCTTAACTGACTTGCCTAGTGAAATAAACTACTTAGGGAGTGGTGGGGCGCTAGCGATGGTTTAGGGAATGGGCGCTAGCGCCCCACTCCGGACACTACCCGGTGAAATGCAAGGCGCCAAATTCAAAATCCAAAAGTTGAATTATTAAACATTCATCAATATACAAGTGTTGCATAGTCATCAAAAGCTCTGCTTCTTGGCAATATCACAGCGTTGTCAGATTCCAAAAAGGCTTTATGGCGAAAGCATTACATTTGATTGTTTGAGGGTAGCATCTCCACTATTTTCTTATTAGCATAAATTCATAAACCATCGCGGTTCACACAAAACACATTTCACAGCGAAAACAAATCCCTTACCTTTTGAAGAACTTCTGCTGAGGGCTTCCCAAGTGTCCAACGAAGACAATCCATGGTTCTTTTGTTAGAAAAAGTCATTTATTATATCCATAAATCTCCATTTGGTTGGTGCGTTATGATCAGAAAATACAGCGTCCACTCGCACATTGAACCGTGAAGAGAACTCGTTCAACCTATACCTATACACTTGTCCAAGAACAATCAAACATCATTGATAATGTATCCTCAGGAACACTTTTATGTATATTTACTATAATATTTCAACCGGATTATAAAACTGGGCGAAAGGAAAGGAAAAAACCACAGCGCGCGCAAGCCCGTGAACGCGCATCCTCTTCTGTTTACATCTGGTGACCACTTCCCAATTCTTCTTCTATTACCATCCAGAGCAACTAAACATAATCAAAACACTGTCTAGAGACTGTTGACATCCAGTGGAAGCAATAGGTACTTAAATCTTACTCCTTTATATGGTCATTTTCAATAGGGAAGGGTTCATTATGAGGTAATGTGTGAAATACACTTTTTCCAGGACAGGAATTCCTCGGGTTTTCGCCTGCTATATCCGTTCTGTTATACTCACAGACAATATTTTAACACTCTTAGAAACTTCAGAGTGTTTCCTATCCAATAGTACTAATTATGTTCACATCCTATTTTCTGGGCCTGAGTGGGAGGCATTTTACTTTGGGCACGCCAGACTCTCCTAAACCGTCACCTCGGGAGCTGCTCCCTAAGAAGTTAAATAAAAGTTTTTAAAAAATATGACTCTTGCTTACGCTGAACGCAAGAGAAGTGACAATTTCAATTTGATTTGAAATCGGGCATCCAAAAATGCAGATTACCGAATGTTATGAAAGTTTGAAATCTGCCCTAATTAAAAATCGTCCATTCCGATTAATCGGTCGACCTCTAGTCCAGACCAGAAAAAGACACACTTTCCTTGTCTTACTATCCTTGCGAAGAGACATAGTTCGAGTGGAAAAATGTCCACCCTCCATTGCAGTCGATGGCTGCACAATTTTATTCACTTTTTAAAACTAGAACATTTTTTGAGAATGTGCACCCCTTTGGGTTCCCAGGGCCAGGAGTTGGGAAGCATTTCCCTACAACAAGTCCTTGACTGTACAAGGAAATATATATATATATATATATATATATATATACACACACACACACACACACACACACACACA
>QNTS01003670.1:97682-108093 GCA_003317085.1 Hucho hucho | reverse complement strand
ATACATACATACATACATACATACATACATACATACATACATACACACTGAAGTTTACATACACCTTAGCCAAATACATTTAAACTCAGGTTTTCACAATTCCTGACATTTAATCCTAGTAACAATTCCCTGTCTTAGGTCAGTTAGGATCACCACTTAATTTTAAGAATGTGAAATGTCAGAATAATAGTAGAGAGAATTATTTATTTCATCACATTAACAGTTGGTCAGAAGTTTACATGCACTCAATTAGTATTTGGTAGCATTGTCTTTAAATTGTTTAACTTGGTTCAAACTTTTCAGGTAGCCTTCAACAAGCTTCCCACAATAAGTTGGGTGAATTTTGGCCCATTCCTCCTGACATAGCTGGTGTAACTGAGTCAGGTTTGTAGGCCTCCTTGCTCGCACACGCTTTATCAGTTCTGCTCACAAATTTTCTATAGGATTGAGGTCAGGGCTTTGTGATGGCCTCTCCAATACCTTGACTTTGTTGTCCTTAAGGCATTTTCCCACAGCATTAGAAGTATGCTTGAGGTCATTGTCCATTTGGAAGACCCATTTGCGACCAAGCTTTAACTTCCTGACTGATGTCTTGAGATGTTGCTTCAATATATCCACATAATTTTCCTGACTCATGATGCCATCTATTTTGTGAAGTGCACCAGTCCCTCCTGCAGCAAAGCACCCCCACAACATGACGCTGCCACCCCTGTGCGTCACGCTTGGGATGGTGTTCTTCGGCTTGCAAGCCTCACCTTTTTCCTCCAAACATAACGATGGTCATTATGGCCAAACAGTTCTATTTTTGTTTCATCAGACCAGAGGACATTTCTCCAAAAAGTACAATCTTTGTCCCAATGTGCAGTTGCAAACCATAGTATAGCTTTTTAATGGCGGTTTTGGAGCAGTGGCTTCTTCCTTGCTGAGCGGCCATTCAGGTTACGTCTATATAGGACTCGTTTTACTGTGGATTTAGATACTTTTGTACCTGTTTCCTCCAGCATCTTCACAAGGTCCTTTGCTGTTGTTCTGGGACTGTTTTGCACTTTTCGCACCAAAGTACATTCATCTCTAGGAGATAGAACACGTCTCCTTCCTGAGCGGTATGATGGCTGCGTGGTCCCATGGTGTTTATACTTGCGTACTATTGTTTGTATAGATGAACGTGGTACCTTCAGGTGTTTGGAAATTGCTCCCAAGGATAAACCAGACTTGTGGAGGTCTACAATTTTCCCCTGAGGTCTTGGCTGATTTCTTTTGATTTCCCCATGATGTCAAGCAAAGAGGCACTGAGTTTGAAGGTAGGCCTTGAAATACATCCACATGTACACCTCCAATTGACTCAAATGATGTCAATTAGCCTATCAGAAGCTTCTAAAGCCATGACATAATTTTCTGGAATTTTCCAAGCAGTTTAAAGGCACAGTCAACTTAGTGTATGTAAACTCCTGACCCACTGGAATTATGATACAGTGAATTATAAGTGAAATAATCTGTCTGTAAACAATTGTTGGGAAAATTACTTGTCATGCACAAAGTAGATGTCCTAACCGACTTGCCAAAACGATAGTTTGTTAACAAGAAATTTGTGGAGTAGTTGAAAAACACGTTTTTATGACTCCAACCTAAGTGTATGTAAACTTCCGACTTCAACTGTGTGTGTGCGCGCACGCACGCACGCGCGCGCACACGCACACACACACATATAACTATATGAAGTGATCTGATAGTGTATACCATGGAATGTAGGTAAAATATTTGTGAAATATGAAATCTGAATAAAAAACTAAAACTTCTAAATAAATCCTGACAGCCAATAGGCACTAGATGGAGCAAGAGACTAACACTACTCAGTTACTGTAATAGCTGAATCAATACAATAGACCCATTACACCACTCTCTCTCTCCTCAGTTCTGCCCAGTCATAGAGCAATTACCTCCTCCTGCAGTCTGCAGATAATACTGACCCTGTAACTAGCAGCTCTGCTCACCCAGGCCTCTACACTGCAGCAAAATGCTCCTCTCAAAACAAACTTGGTAAATCATTCCTACATTTTACCCAAACTTTATGGTATCAGAGACTTAGAGAGTCAAGGCAACGCATCAGTGTGCCTTAAAATATGGTTCAATAAATAGTCCATGAAACGTGTTGTGCATATAGGTGATGCATGAATGTTTTACAGAGCTATCATTTCAATAACTATTTGAGTATGTGTGTGTATGAGCATGTAAAGGTTGGTTTAAAGTAATCTGAACTAGCTGGCCCAAAAACAAACAGCACAAAGTCATGTTAAAACGACTCTCTCTCGTTCTGAACACAACCATCAGAGATGACAGCACCTCTACTACATACACCTCTCCATCACCACAGGACCACGTGGGTGAAGCTAGGTGGGTGATTGTGTGCGTCTCCAATCCATGCAGCTTTAGAAAAGGACCCAGTGCCTTCAGTGCTCTCTTTGCCTATGGGTGTGTTCTGTCAGCTGATGAGACATGATAAAACCGACTCTCTCACACACACACACACACACACACACACACACACACGCTCCACCATGTAGAAACCAGGTGGAAAATATGATCTCTCTGACAATGGATCTGTGTAATATTAGGACTTTAACAAGGTCTGACTCACTGCCCATGACCTCCGTGTGTGTTTGAGACTAAACAGGAGGTTAAAATAAAACAAACTGTTTTGTGGTTATTGCAGGACATAGCCTACATTCACCCTGTTGGGCGGCACACAATTGGTCCAGCATCGTCCGGGTTTGGCCGGTGTAGACAGTCAATGTAAATAAGAATGTGTTCTTAAGAGGTTAAGGCTAGGGGGCAGTATTTTGAAGTTCGAATGAAAAACATGCCCAAAGTAAACTGCCTGTTACTCAGGCCCAGAAACTAGGATATGCACACAATGAGTAGTATTGGATAGAGAACACTCTGAAGTTTCTAAAACTGTTAAAATAATGTCTGAGTATAACAGAACTGATATGGCAGGCGAAAACCAGAGGGAAATCCATCCGAGAAAATGTGATTCTGTGAGCTGGCTCATTTTCCAATGAATTGCTATAGGGCATGCTTAAATCCAGCTCCCAGGTTGCAGTACCTATGGCTTCCACTAGATGTCAACAGTCTTTAGACAAGGTTTCATGCGTTTACCTTGAAAAATAAGGGAGTAGAATAAGTTTATATAAGTGGAGGGAGGAAGTGACTTCTCTCGGATGCGCGGGACCGTGAGTGCACGCCTCGGTTTTTTCCTTTTCTATCGCCCAAGATATTATCCATGTGAAATATTATAGTTAATATACATAATAGTGTACCTAAGGATCGATTAGAAACGTTGTTTGATTTGTTTGGACAAAGTTGATAGGTATATTTTGAACGCTCTATATGTCTAATGTATAATGGACGAGTGGACGGTGGATTTTCTGAACAGAACGCGCCAACCAAACAGAGCAAAAAGGAACATTGATTGTCTTGCTTGGACACTTCGGATTGCCATCAGAAGAAGATCTTCAAAGGTAAGCAATTTATTTTCTCTTTTTATGACTTTTGTGACACCCGTGCTGGTTATGTTGTTATGCTAATAGAGGAAGTACACGGGGCGCTGTCCTCAGACAATCAAATGTTATGCTTTCACCATAAAGCCTTTTTGAAATCTGACAACGCTGTGAGATTGCCAAGATTCTAAGCTTTTGAAGAGTGTGCAACACTTGTATTTTCATGAATGTTTAATATTACTATTTTGTATTTGAATTTGGCGCGCTCCAGCTTCACCGGATGTTGTCGATTTTGATCCCGTTCACGGGATCAGTGCCCAATCCGTGCGCTAACAGGTTAACTGACTTGCCTGACTTAGTTAACTGACTTAGTTAAATAAAAGGTTAAATAAAAAAATTAAATAACATTTTGAAATGTGTTTCTGATGAAACAATAAACAGTTGTGACAGAACAGAATGATGATGTACGTGATATATTCATATGTCAACAGGACGGCAACATCAAACAGCCATGCCTGAACCCCCCCCCATCCCCTCCCAACTCACACGTTACCTATTACAGCTCACAGTGCAAGCCTGTGTGTGTTAGTATGCGTGTCCACAGGAAAAGCTATTCATCAATACTGCATGATACCAACACTGGAGCTCAATGTGTGAGTGTATGTCTGCTTACACATGGACTGCATACCATGAAAACCTGTCATCATAACACAATAAACTGCTTAAATAATCTGTGATATTATTCATTTTAAATATGAAAAGCTCATAACCTGGGTACAGTCAGACAACACTTGCTACGGAACCAGCAACGACGAGTTCCCAATTTATGACCTGGCACACGCACCCAAGCACACACCCTGCAGTGCAAAGATCAGAAGGACTGTCATGGCTGCCTGTTATTCAGAAGCAGTCACCAGCCTCTTAAATTCAGATAAACTCAAAGCACCTGCCACACCAAACACCACGCACAGACACACGCGCCTGGTTGCAGTGGTGAAAAAAACCTGAGTGAAAGTATAAACAAACAAATGGTCATTAATTATAGTAGGAAGTATGGGAGGAAAATAATTGGGCAAGGATACCAGATAAGCAGGTACGGTAAGATGTACCCAGGGCAACACTGCAGTAAATACAACCTGTCAGACATATACTGACAAAACAGTCCTGTCATCACCATCATCACCATCATCAGAGGTTGGTTAACCCAGCTGACTGACTGAACAGACTTCGGAGGGGTTCGGGTTTAGTTAGGGGTTACATGGCTGACTGAAGCCTCAATCCCCGGGGCCCAAGGCTGTCATTTAAACTGCACCAGGCTCCAACAGTATCTAATGGCAGCTAAAACCCAAACATGTGTCTCAAGTCCTTCAAGAATGTGAGACTACGTACTACTGCGCAGGAAGGTGGAGAGTTTGATTTCAGAAGAACTTCATTCTTGGATTTTAGGTTTAGGTTAAAAAGTAAGAGACTGAAGTGAGAGCAAGCGACGAAGCGAGTGAGAGAAAGGAAGGGGATAAATTATTTTGTGCCAAGCTATTGTCTCCCCCAGTGACCTCATTTCACACGGGCCGGACAGGCAGGGTTAGACTGGGGCTGTTCAGCCGGTGACACAAGGAAGGGAAATGTAATTATGCCTGCTCACTAGAGCAGCAGAGACACATGGGCCTTCACTCAAGGCAGCAGCAGCAGCATGCTCACCGAGACAGAGCGTTAGAGAGAGGGGAGTGGGGTAGGTTGAGGCAGACGGTGTGTGATGTGCAAAGTAATCCATTGCAGTAATCCAAGTGTGTCCCCCTATGTGCACGAGTACATTCCTGGGTCCAGGACCGGACAGCGTATTGGTCACAGGAATTCCAGGCATGATTCAGCACATTACAGCGTTCAGAGAGCTAACAGACTAGTAGACGACCTCTATCAACACCATTCAATACTAATACAGGGAGGGATGGGACCAGACAGACAGACAGACAAAGGAGGGGTAAGAGATGGTGAGACAGAGGGACAGAGGGAAAGAGTGAGTGACTTACCCCTAAGTTTCATTCACAATGACTGAAGTTTAAATTAAACGCTGCTGAAATTAGAAGAGTTACAATACAATGACGTCATACCCCTTCAAAGAGGTAAAAGGCCTAAAAGGAGAAGCTGTGCCTGTTGAAAAGCTTTAGCCTAAAATGGCATCCCACATCTGCTTTATATAAAAGGTGGTTCCTCCTACTCCTATCTATTGGTGAAGGAGGGTGTTATGCTATCTAAAGCTCTAAGGCCTCTGAGATGAAAGGTAGTCTACAAACAGTCCATTATCGTCCATTATAACCTATTAGCAAAAATTAGGCCTAGCCACGCGCACATGCACCAATTGATCCCCTTTACGGCTTGAATAACAACTGATATCAGTAAAACAAATAAATTCAGAAAGAAAAAGGCACATCTGCACCTGGATCAAATTGGCCACTCACACAATGCAACACATACGTCGCTGCTCTGCTGTGTTCTCTGGGCTGTGTAGTATGCCCTAATCACGCTGCTTCTAGACAAGCGTGGGGGGCTCGTCTACATAAATCAATCAATGTCAGATCTTTGTTTTCACTGAATCTCCATTTGGATATTTGGTAACACTTAGGCTGCTGAAATGTTAGCTAAATTGAGGTGAGTGCTAATGATTATCTTTATTCTAGTTTGCTCATATATTAGCTGATTAGAACATTTTGCTAGCATGTTATACAGGTGGATTTTGCTCTTCACTTGCACAGTAGCCTGTCCTACTCCCAACCAAAACTTGTGACTTGTCTGAATCAATCAATGTGATTATGTTTCACTGAATCTCTGTCTGTATATTTGGTTAATTGATCTCTGGCTGGACAAGTGGAACTGGTAGCTTATTTATTAGTTTGCTCATCAATCACTGATCAGAAACATTTAGCATGCAGCAACAGTCTAAATCAAGTGTATTATTTATCCATATTTTCCTATCGTCCCAATCTCACTGAAACCCAAAATTCGGACTCCTGTCTCACATGAAAATTCCTAACTTTATTCTGTAATCCATAGGTTGCATTACCAAAGCACGTCTCGCCTATGCATGTCAAAATACCTCTAACATTTCCATTGTTTCTCTGCGCTGCCTCGGTAAAGAATGTGTGATCAACAAATAGTATGAGAGTAGATATGGATATATTTTTAACAGAGTTGGTACCTTGATATTTAAACAATTTCTCTTAATCTCCCGTTATTCATGATCTGATCTACCATCTGTATAATAAACTTGATTTTGTCAAATAGGAGATATTCTGTCATTCATTGGAGGTTATCTAGAAAGCTTAGCAACTTGTCATTTTACTTTTGTTTGGCCTACTCGGGGTGCGTCTTGTGCGTCCAGAGCGCACCATGCCGAGAAAAGAGCATTTCAGCAGTAGGCCTAGGCTGAATTAACTGAGGAACATAAATGCTCTGAATTTATGAACGGCCTGTTCCGCAATTCACAATGTCATTGCCGATCAAAGTTACTCTAACATTACTAAATATCAGTTTCATTTGCTCTGCAATCTTTATATAGTGGCGCAGCCAAGACAGCAATGTGACACAGCGACTATCTTATTTTGGGAGAACCCCAAGTGACCATACCTTGGTTTTAAAAGCTTTACATTGTCACTTCCGATTTTTGCAGTTTTCCCAGAACTCTGGACAAATATGAATTATTCCCAGTATTGAAACTTGGTAGATTTGAGGAAAATATTACTCCCTACTACATAATAATATAGATATATTTTTTGCCTTTATTTAACTAGACAAGTTAGTTAACTACTTAGGGAGTAGCAGCGCGCTAGCGGGCCACTCCCGACACTACCCGGTGAAATGTAAGGCGCCAAATTCAAAATCCAAAAGTTGAATTATTAAACATTCATCAATATACAAGTGTTGCATAGTCATCAAAAGCTCTGCTTCTTGGCAATATCACAGCGTTGTCAGATTTCAAAAAGGCTTTACGGCGAAAGCACAACATTTCATAAACCAGCGCGGGTCACACAAAACCCATTTCACAGCTAAAACAAATTCCTTACCTTTCGAAGAACTTCTGCTGAGGGCTTCCCTTCACAGGTTGCTTCTGTAGGTTACCAAGAAAACAATCTTTTTCAGTAAATAATATAGGTATTTAGAGGCAAACCAACCGCGCAATACAAGTCTTTTAGGTTGCAGCTTAGCGGGTAACTTTGCACTTCTCTTGCGCAAGTTTATATGGATATTTGAAAAGGATTTGTTTACAAAGACCAGTTATAATGCATCCTTAGCTATCCTTTATTGAATATTAGCGATAATATTTCACTAGGATGGTCACCTAAACGTTATAAGTAAAATAAAGTGGGGCGCGCACCCAGTCTCGCGCCCGAGAAATCTTGTTGACATCTGAGCTCCCTTGACCATTTCCTCTTCCTATCCGTTCACTGCTACAGCTTCCAGGCTCTGTATAAAGCCTGTTGACATCTAGTGGAAGCCATAGGTACTGCAATCTCGGACCTGGATTGCATTGAAGTCAATGGGGAGAGTCTCAAACAGAGCAAAGGTCACAAAAAACTGCAATTCCGGATGGATTTTCCTCGGGTTTTCGCCTGCTATATCAGTTCTGTTATACTCACAGACATTATGTTAACACTTTTAGAAACTTCAGAGTGTTTCCTATCCAATAGTACTAATTATGTGCATATCCTATTTTCTGGGCCTGAAAGGCACTTTACTTTGGGCACAGTTTCTAAAACTGTTAAAATAATGTCTGTGAGTATAACAGAACGGATATAGCAGGCGAAAACCTGAGGAATTTCTGTCTGGGAATTATTATTTTTTTTTTACCATCTCTCACTTTGAATGCCTCTTTATTGAATGTCCAGGGAAATAGCTCCCAGAATGCAGTACCTATGGCTTCCACTAGATGTCAACAGTCTCTAGACAGTGTTTCAAGCGTTTATCATGGAACAGAGCCTTATAGAAGAAGAATTGGTATGACAAGCCAGGAAATCATTTGTCTTGTGCACGAGGGACCCGGGAGTGTGCAGCTCTGTATTTACCTTTTCTATAGTTTAGGTTATTATCAGTGTGAAATATAATAGCTAATATAGATAAAAGGATACCTAAGGATAAATTATAAATTATGTTTGATTTGTTTGGGCAAAGTTGATAGGTATAATTTGAACGCTTTCTCTTCACTGTACAACGGGCGAGTAGACTGAATGCTTGGTGGATTATCTGAACATTACGCACCAACCAAACGGAGATTTATGGATATAAACAATGACTTTTTCTAACAAAAGAACCATGGATTGTCTTGCTTGGACACTTCGGATTGCCTTCAGCAGAAGATCATCAAAAGGTAAGCAATTTATTTTAGCTCTTATATGTGTTTTGTGAGACCCGCGCTGGTTATGGAATTATGCTAATGCATAAAATATGAGAGGTGCTATCCTCAAACAATCAAATGTTGTGCTTTCGCCGTGAAGCCTTTTTGAAATCTGACAACGCTGTGATATTAAGACTCTAATCTTTGCAACCATATGCAACACTTGTATATCCATGAACGTTAAATATTACGAATTATTTTTTTGAATTTGCCATGCTTTGTTTGCCTCGAAAACGATCCCACTCACGGGATTGGGTCCCTAAGAAGTTAATTTAGGCCTACACTGACTGCTAAATAGAAATAATAGAGTCCAAGTATGTTGTCTGGGTTCCAACACTGGTACACTGGTAATAACAGAGAGAGCAACACATACGCTACATGAAGATACATATTTCAGAATCAATGGATCCCAACTAATACAATAAACATACCATCATTGTGTCGCTCTCCACCCTGTTGCTATTTACTACCAAGTGCAATGTGTATACTGCTATGGTAGTCTAATAAGGAGGCCTATAATCAATGCTTGCAGACCATGACAAGTATTTTAGTATCCAATAAAGCAGAGGGGAATAATTAGTATAAAGCCAGGGATCTAAACACAAGAGGTAGCGAACCACATACGTCAGCTGAATAAACTCAATACTGCTGTCCACACATACAGCTGGGGTTGTGTAAGGACAAGACAGGCAGGGCAGGTGACCGTGAGACCGACTCTGCTGATGCCGTTTTGGCTTCCAGATCATGTTTCAGTCCTGCTAAAGCAGTCATTTATCTTAGAGCTCCAGGAACAGACACACACAGACACACTAGTGTTGTAACGATACGAAAATTTTAACTTCGATACACATACCAAGTTTAGTATCACAATACTCGATACCATAACAATACCACAAAAAATATATACAGTGAGGGATAGTATTTGATTCCCTGCTGATTTTGTTCGTTTGCCCACTGACAAAGAAATGATCAGTCTATAATTTTATTTGAACAGTGAGAGACAGAATAACAACAAAAAAATCCAGAAAAACGCATGTGAAAATTTTTATGAATGGAATTGCATTTTAAATGAGGGAAATAAGTATTTGACCCCTCTGAAAAATATGACTTAGTACTTGGTGGCAAAACCCTTGTTGGCAATCACGGAGGTCAGACGTTTCTTGTAGTTGGCCACCAGGTTTGCACACTTCTCAGGAGGGATTTTGTCCCACTCCTCTTTGCAGATCTTCTCCAAGTCATTAATGTTTCGAGGCTGACGTTTGGCAACTCGAACCTTCAGCTCCATCCACAGATTTTCTATGGGATTAAGGTCTGGAGACCGGCTACGCCACTCCAGGACCTTAATGTGCTTCTTCTTGAGCCAATCCTTTGTTGCCTTGGCCATGTGTTTTGGGTCATTGTCATGCTGGAATACCCATCCACGGCCCATTTTCAATGCCCTGGCTGAGGGAAGGAGGTTCTTACCCAAGATTTGACGGTACATGGCCCCGTCCATCGTCCCTTTGATGCGGTGAAGTTGTTCTGTCCC
>QNTS01003670.1:62740-97050 GCA_003317085.1 Hucho hucho | reverse complement strand
TTAGCAGAAAAACACCCCCAAAGCATAATGTTTCCACCTCCATGTTTGACGGTGGGGATGGTGTTCTTGAGGTCATAGGCAGCATTCCTCCTCCTCCAAACACGAAGAGTTGAGTTGATGCCAAAGAGCTCCATTTTGGTCTCATCTGACCACAACACTTTCACCCAGCTGTCCTCTGAATCATTCAGATGTTCATTGGCAAACTTCAGACGGGCATGTATATGTGCTTTCTTGAGCAGGGGGACCTTGCGGGCGCTGCAGGATTTCAGTCCTGCACGGTGTAGTGTGTTACCAATTGTTTTCTTGGTGACTATGGTCCCAGCTGCCTTGAGATCATTGACAAGATCCTCCCGTGTAGTTCTGGGCTGATTCCTCACCGTTCTCATGATCATCGAAACTCCACGAGGTGAGATCTTGCATGGAGCCCCAGGCCGAGGGAGATTGACAGTTCTTTTGTGTTTCTTCCATTTGCGAATAATCGCACCAAATGTTGTCACCTTCTCACCAAGCTGCTTGGCGATGGTCTTGTAGCCCATTCCAGCCTTGTGTAGGTCTACAGTCTTGTCCCTGACATCCTTGGAGAGCTCTTTGGTCTTGGCCATGGTGGAGAGTTTGGAATCTGATTGATTGATTGCTTCTGTGGACAGGTGTCTTTTATACAGGTAACAAGCTGAGATTAGGAGCACTCCCTTTAAGAGTGTGCTCCTAATCTCAGCTCGTTACCTGTATAAAAGACACCTGGGAGCCAGTAAGCTTTCTGATTGAGAGGGGGTCAAATATTTATTTCCCTCATTAAAATGCAAATCAATTCATAACATTTTTCACATGCGTTTTTCTGGATTTTTGTTGTTATTCTGTCTCTCAAATAAACCTACCATTGAAATTATAGACTGATCATTTCTGTCAGTGGGCAAACGTACAAAATCAGCAGGGGATCAAATACTTTTTTCCCCTCACTGTGTATGTATGTATATATATATATATATATATATATATATATATATATATTAGCCAGTCACAGAATGGCACTTGATCCAGACAGAAATACAGCTACTGTTGTGTTTTTTCTTTGGGCATCTTTTGAGTTCAATGTCATTACGTTTTTATGTCCTTTTTTTTGTTGCCATACATGCATTAATTTAATCAATTATACAATCAATTTGACTTCGTTTTTACTAATCTAACTACAAAACAACAATGTTAATCATTTATTTGAATGGTAAATTGCTATTAAAAAACTGGGTAAATTAATATGTAGCTTAGGTCTGTTCACAATCAGGTGAATACATATCATTCAACAGAAGTGTGTGCATGCATTGAGTTATTAATGTTGTTTTAGCTGATTTAAATGAGGCTACAGATGAAAAACAATCCCAGCCATTTAGGACAAAATATATGGGGTAAAAATAATAAATGTCCTGATCTTTCTTACATCTCTCAGATAAAGGACAGACACTTCAGAAAAAACTTACTTTCGATTTTTTGGGGGGGGACGATCTTTTGATCCATGTAGTGATTCTGTTATTCAATAGCAGTAGACAGGGCTTAGAATATAATGGGTTTTTAAGAAATTAAATCGAGGTAGAATGTGGCTATGGAATCTAGTTGAAACCAGACGGGAGGCAAAAGAAGTCAGTGAATGATTTTTGGTGGCGAGGAAGACTAAGTTAATTAATAAAGTTTTTGGTGACAGTCAGCTTTGAAATTAGCACATTCTGCAAACAAAGTACTACTAGGTAGTAAATTCAGCTGTAAGCTAGCAAGCAAAGTTAGCCTACAATTAAAGCTGGAAAAGCTACTGGTATCGTCTTGCATTGTAAAGCTGTATGGGCATTGTTTTTGTGAACAGTTTCAACATTTCTACATACCATGTTGCATTATTCAAGGGGCTGCACTGACAGACTTGATCCTCTCAATCACGTGAGACACATTTGCCAGAACTACCGAACGTAACAAAAACACTAGTACGAACCTTATTTTCTTTTTGTATCAAAAAAGCACAGAAGTTTAAGTATACCGTACAAAAACAGCTCAGAGCAGCAGGAACAAAATACACCAGGAAGAGATGGACCTAATCCCAACGACATAATTGAGAAGCATAGGCTCCTGGAAGAGCAGAGACCGGAATCTCTTTTCAGACCCACATAAATCACAGATCCCACCGGTGAGTTTCTCTGTTTTGAAGATGACATCAATACGGACACACACATACAGTGCCTTCCGAAAGTATGCAAAAGTATTGGTTAAAAAACGAGTATCCTCATAACATTGGTCGTCTATTACACGCTTCATCAGAAACCAAATCCCTTAGGGCAGTTCGCTCTCTCTCGAAGCAGAAAAAACGTTTGATAGAGTAGAATGGTCATATCTTTGGTCGGTTTTGGAACAAATGGGACTTGGCTCCAATTGAATTAATATAATAAAAATACTATATGCCAATCCCTCCCTCAACCATAGCAACAGGGAATACCTGCTCTGTTCCATTCAGAATAACTAGAACAGGCAAGGTGACCCAATCACACCTCTGCTATTTTTATTGTCTGTGGATCCCCTGGCTCAGGCAATTCGACAATCAAAATAAATTACACCAACAGCTCTCAATTCTATGGCTCACGTCATCTCATTATTTTCCAACAATATCTTACTTTATTTAGACAATGTATCTCAATCCCTCCCAAAGGCTTAAGATCATCGGAGGTTCCTTCAGTATCAGCCAATTCAGCTCCATCTCAAGTCATAAAATCTAACCAAATCTGCCCTACTGCCTCAAGACCCTGATGGAAGACTCCATCTCTACTTATGAAATCCCAATCATTTCCCATTTTAAATATTTGGGAATAGATGATTCCTTAGATAAAATTATTTCAAGAAACTTGAACAGAACACTCAACACTGGCTGGACAGACAGGGAGACCCGCGTTGAACGGCGACGTAAGTCAAGGGCGGCGTTCTCCAATTTCTGAGCCCTTTGTGGTGACGGGTTTCATGAATGGGCTGCCGACATCGAATAGCTTCGCAGTTCTGGAACCTGATGTCCCGACCTCATCTTCTCATGGAGCGTCGGAGGTTCCTTCAGTATCAGCCAACATTGTGATGGCATCGCCGGGGACTAAGGTGGGTTCTGCTTGCTTCACCAGGGTCTACGGTGGGCTCTGCTATTCCGATCATTTGTTGGGGGCGAGTTAGAAGAGCCCCTAATGGGGCTAAGGTTGGGCTGAGGGCTCCGGCTCAAAACGGATAGCAGCCATCAACCACTATTATGGGAAGCTCCATGGTTAGATCGGTGGAAGTACGAAATACCCGTACACTTTGTTTTTCCTAGAGCTAGGGTATTGGATTTATTAGAAGTCATGCCCACCATCAAGAAACAGATACCTGCCCTGAAAACAGTTGTGTTGCATATTGGGTCTAACGATATTATGCGTGTGACATCTGCAAAGCTAAGAGACAATTTCTTACAACTCTTGGAGAACGCTCAGAAATTAGCAGGACATTATTGTCTCAGGCCCAATTCCATCTCCTCGCCGTTGTGGGACTGAGTGTTTTAGCCGTATTTGGTCTCTTCACCACTGGTTAATGCGTCTGACAAAGGACTTGGGCATGTCCTTCGTCAACAATTTTGACTCCTTCTGGAATAGGCCTGGTTACTTTGTGGAAGACGGAATTCACCTAGGTGAAAATGGCTCCCGGTTGTTGTCAAACATTGGAAAGGTTGTTGGTCAACAAAATTGATATGAGGACAATATTAGCATTACATGTAAGTCAGTTTTTACCATCTCCTCTTTGGTCACTGTGAGAGTTCCACATGTATCTGAAAGTGGTGCTAAACGGAGAAATGTCATTGCTATTCCAACTTTGTTTTAATTTTCCTAATAGGTATGAGAAAACCTTTGAGGATCCTGAAACTATGATTTTAAATGCAGGAAAGGTTTGACATTTTTACATCTTAATATTCATAGTTTATTACCTAAAATGTATCATGTCAAGATCTTGGACTCTCAGGCAGACCCTGATATTTCTATTGTATCTGAGACCTGGTTAACTGATAAAACCCTGGACTCTGAAGTTGCTATGGATGGTTACAATGTGTTTAGGGCTGATAGGAAAGGCGAAGGTGGTGGTGTTGCTATTTACACAAATAATCTTCATTCGGTGTCTCTGTTAAAGGCTACTTCCAGTCCTAAACAATTTTTATTGTTGGCTTTAAGTCTTCAGATGTGTTCTGACTCAAGAATAACAGTTATAGGAATCTATTGTCAACCTTCCGCCAAGAAGTGTGTACTAAACGAACTCACTTACTTAATTGCCATTTTTATTACCCCACAGGTGTTGATTGCTGGAGATTTTAATATTGCATAGGGAACACAGGATGCTGATTGTCTAAATGATTTTTGTACTAATCTAAATTTGACCCAGCTGATTAAAGCCCACTCGTCCAAACTTAAAAAGGACCCTACGAAATCGACTTTGATTGACCTCATATTTACAAATACTCCAGAGAAATATGCTAGGAGTGGGGTATTTACTTTGGACATTAGTGACCACTGTCCCATTGCATGTGTCAGGGATATACGGATGCCTCGATCCAAACCTTGTTTTATCAAGAAGAGAAATTGTTAACATTTCAAAGAACAGGCCTTTTGTGACCTTTATTTTGGTGACTTTGATTGTATTGCATCTGTAACTGACCCAGAGTTGGCTCTAAACCACTTCTCAAATGTTTTCAATTGTATTGTAGATAAACATGCCCCTTTAAAAAATTTAGAAGTAAAAAAAAAAAAAAAAAGAAAATCCGGTCTTGGTTCAGTCCAGAGCTATCTGAGGTCATAAACAACAGAGATGCTGCCTCGGCCAAAGCTAGATTCAAAGACTCGGGCCCAGACTGGCAGTCTTTTAGGCGGTTGAGAAATGTGTGTGTAAAACTAGTTAAAAAAGCAAAATCAGACTATTTACAGTTGAAGTCGGAAGTTCACATACACCTTAGCCAAATACATTTAAACTCAGTTTTTCACAATTCCTGACATTTAATCCTAGTAAAAATCAGTTATGATTACCACTTTATTTTAAGAACGAGAAATGTCAGAATAATGGTAGAGAGAATGATTTATTTCAGCTTTTATTTCTGTCATCACATTCCCAGTGGGTCAGACGTTTACATGCACTCAATTAGTATTTGGTAGCATTGCCTTTAAATTGTTTAACTTGGGTCAAATGTTTCGGGTAGCCTTCCACAAGCTTCCCACAATAAGGTGGGTGAATTTCGGCCCATTCCTCCTGACAGAGCTTGTGTAAAAGTCGGGTTTGTAGGCCTCCTTGCTCGCACACACTTTTTCAGTTCTGCCCACAGATTTTCTACAGGATTGAGGTCAGGGCTTTGTGATGGCCTCTCCAATACCTTGACTTTGTTGTCCTTAAGCCATTTTGCCACAACTTTGGAAGTATGCTTGAGGTCATTGTCCATTTGGAAGACCCATTTGCGACCAAGCTTTAACTTCCTGACTCAGGTCTTGAGATGTTGCTTCAATATATCCACATAATTTTCGTTCCTCATGATGCCATCTATTTTGTGAAGTGCACCAGTCCCTCCTGCAGCAAAGCACCCCCACAACATGATGCTGCCACCCCCGTGCGTCACAATTGGAATGGTGTTCTTCAACTTGCAAGCATCCCCCTTTTTCCTCCAAACATAACGATGGTCATTATTGCCAAACAGTTCTAGTTTTGTTTCATCAGACCAGAAGACATCTCTCCAAAAAGTACGATCTTTGTCCCCATGTGCAGTTGCAAACCATAGTCTGGCTATCTTAAGGCGGTTTTGGAGCAGTGGCTTCTTCCTTGCTGAGCAGCCTTTCAGGTTATGTCAATATAGGACTTGTTTTACTGTGGATATATATACTTTTGTACCTGTTTCCGCCAGCATTTTCACAAGGTCCTTTGCTGTTGTTCTGGGATTGATTTGCACTTTTCGCACCAAAGTACATTCATAATTTGAAATTGACAAGTTGAAACATAGATAATTAGCAGGCAGCATGTGTTAAACAACTCACACTGGGACGACCATTAGAGATAATTGGAACTCAGTATGAAAAGGTTAAACTACTTTCATATTTACCTAGTATGTGTGTATTTTGAAGTACAGGCTACATTTGGCCTTTATATTTGCCAAATTGAATGTTCTTTTTAATAGAAAGTAGGATACAGCCTCAAAATAAGGCTTTTCAGTCAACCAGATTTCATAGGTTATGGCAATGGCTCAACTTTTTTTTGGTACTCACATTTGTCCCCCTGTTTTCTGACAAAGTCGAAAGGTTAATGAAACAATATCAAATTAATTTTAGTCCATTGAGTGTTAGTACGGAATTATGCAATCTAGTAAAGATCAAACTCTGATTTGGACAGGCAGTGTTTCACATCCATAATGTTTTTGAGTAAAAGTTATTGCAGATGCGTTTCAAGTACGATTGTATGCAAACTTTCTGTGCAAAGCTAACTTTTTCACATTCACAGCCCTAACTCTGATTTTGTTGGACATTATAATAAAAACCTCTCACAGTGAATTGTAATTTTGTTCGTTTGTGACCTTTACGAACACTTCATAGCGTGTTTATGGACTAGTTAGCATCACAGCACAACGCGACCATGATAAATGTTCATGCCCTTCCTACTGCTTCTGAAGTGTGTGTATGTTACCCAACTAGCCAATCTTCACTTTTGACTGGTACTGTATATAGACACATCCTGTTTTTTAATCAAATCAACTATATGCAGTGATGAAAAGAATGAGATAATGCTTGATGAAATAAGACATACAAATGACTAGAGGGGGTCCGCACGCAATTGATTTGATTGTGCCGGGCTAGGCTCAGACTTGCTGCACTGTGTTAAAATAAATGACAGCGAGTGACTATGTGACTAGCACCCGTTGTTTACTCACTCCTACCTGCTGCAGCTACCACCGCAGAACAGTGTTTATCACGCTGTCCGCGTTACTGAAGCTGCAACATAATTACAGCCATTTCTGACTGAAAAGTTCTGTTACCGAAAACCCTCATTTGTTTAGTAAAAACATTCCCTATTCCCTCAACCTTTGCTCTCTTTACGTGACATGTATGCATCGCATGCACATCATTAATAGGGCCTGACCTATGGCCTATATCATAATCTAATCAATAAATTGGTTAAAACAAACTCCGAACACAGTAACATGCTGACCAAACCGGACGCGCGCATGTTGATTTTGTACCCCCACACCAGACACGATCAGGACACGCAGGTTGAAATATCAAAAACTCAACCAATTATATTAATTTGGGGACAGGTCGAAAAGCATTAAACATTTATGGCAATTTAACTAGCTAGTTTATTTGTCCTGGGATATAAACATTGGGTTGTTATTTTACCTGACATGCACAATGTCCTCTACTCCGACAAACTTTTATTTAACTAGGCAAGTCAATTAAGAACAAATTCTAATTTACAATGACGACGCTGGGCCAATTGTGCGCCGCCCTATGGGACTCCCAATCACGGCCGGATGTGATGCAGCCTGGATTCGACCAGGGACTGCAGTGACGCCTCATGCACTGAGATGCAGTGCCTTAGACCGCTGCGCCACTCGGGAGCCCAATTAATCCACAGATTAAACGGTAAACCGAATTCCTTTCTCGTCATCGCTCTTCCTTCCTCAGGCTTCTTTTTTTACTTCTTTGGACTTCACATGGCAGTTGGCAACCAACTTTACGGTGCATTACTACAACCGACTGGAGTGTGGACGTCAGTTCATCTTTCAATCACCCATGCGGGTATATGCTCCTAAACACCAATGAGGAGCTGGCCCGTGGGTATATGCTCCTAAAAACCAATGATGAGATGGGAGAGGCCATCACAAATAGAACCTATTCCTATTTTAGCGCCTGGCCACGCAGACACTCGCTGAGACGCGCAAGCAGTGTGGGTGCAATGATTGAATAATATGTATGTGTACATTTATTTTGCAACGCTCGCACACGCAACGCAAGCGGTGTGGTCAGCATGTAACGCATTGACAGCAAAATGGATGCAGAGGACGTGACAAAGACTCGAAACGGGGTAATGTTCACTGGTTGCTCAGGAGGTAAAGGGGAAGTCAGATGTGTGGAATAAATTTGACTAGTTGTGGAAAATACTGTGTGATGACATGAACAAATTAATGATTGATTTACACAGTAGCCTATATACAGTGCATTCGAGAAAAGTATTCAGACCCCTTGACTTTTTCCACATTTTGTTTCCGTTACAGCCTTATTCTAAAATTGATTAAATTGTGTTGTTTCCTCAATCTACACACAATACCCCATTCTACAAATATACACATGAACATTTATGCTTGATGTGTCAATTCTGTGAGACATTTTGTTTCTCATTTTGTGTGCAAATGTCACATCTATTACACTGGAACTGCCAAGAGGTCATCTTCAGCTACCATGTTGTTCTTATGCCTTGATTGGTTTTCACCAGCACCGTTAGCATACCTACATTGGGGACATGTGACATGTATCAGTCAAGGTGAACTAGAAGAAACACCACAACAGTCCAAACTAACAACATTACAATTCACTGTGAGAGGTTTTTATCATTATGTCCAACATCAGAGTTTGTGTCTGAGATTATTTTTTTTAAACACAAAAAAAATTAAAAACACAAGGAGAATTATTAGCAAGGGACGAGAGCAGTGGGTACATGCAGGGGTTGCAACCAAAGATGCTAACGTGATGAAACCTTAGGCCGATGTGTTTTGGGGATCCAACTAAACAGAAAATTCTGTCAGCAATATGACTCAATATACTTTGCATTTCAGGGCTGAAAAAAAAAAATCTGACCACTATCAGCATTACAAGGACGAAAGGGAAAACGATGGAAGGCATGATGTCAATTAGCCTAGTACAATAGAGACGCAAATTTAGAAGGCAGTAAGCAGTCATTAGTTATCCATCTCCAAACACTAACGCCTAGATCACACTGACAGCGTCATTGTGCAAAATGGTAACAGCATTCACCTTTTGCTACCATTTCTGTCAAGCTGTCTATGCATAGTTTGATGCACACGTTCGATAAAACCAACATATGCACCACACAGAACGCACTGCAACTGCCTCTGCAAAGCAATGCTGCAAGGCAAACGCAGCATTCCATTGGAAATTAATGTACTTCTGGTGTACCAAAACGCAATGACCGAGGCGTAACACCCTGATTGAGTGTGCAGCCTAGCAGCGTGTGTAATATGGGGTTAATACGGAGTAAGCATTCATTAATTCCTGCTGCCTGCGCTGATGAACTCTTGACAGTGGAAGCTGCCTGGGCAGTTTAGGCGTGTCACTGACACAGCCACTCATCCTCATCTTACTGACATCCGCTACAGCACGCTCTGTCAGGTACTGAAAAAACTAGGTGTATACATCTACATGTCACAACCATCAATTATCATACTATCTCCATTCCATTTGCAGAACATTTAAATTGTTCTTCTTGTCACAAATTAATAGATTATCCTTTGGTGGCTAAGGCTAAACTCAATACAAGTCAATGTAAAGTTCTTCATACAAAAGGTAAACCGCTGACTAGGAGGCTAATTCACCAAGATGATCTGCTCATTTGTGAAGGGCTTTGGGCTGCGAGAAGACTGTAATCCACATTATCCTCCTAGATTATACATTCCTCAGAGTACACCATCATGTGACAACAGTAGCCATGCCTCAGCTCCAATATCACTACGGCTGTGGAGGTGAGCCGTGGCCAAGGGGCAAAGACCGCCATATGACCAAGTCTAGCTGGCTGTAGAATATTCAAAATGAGAAACAAAGTTATTGTTGGTCCATATCCCTGCTTCACTACACTTTGTCTAAAACATGCTCTACGCGTTGGATTTAAGATCATATGGTGGTACCATATTCCAACATCACATAAGATCCAGTTATAGACAAGAGGTTAGTAACCTAAAAGCTGTTAACTTTCTGCTGCAAATGCAAGCACATTAAAATTCCTTCCCCACTAACCTCAAATACAGATTTCTAAACATATTAAAGACTGAAATTCCATTCACTTTCCCTTCATAGCACTGCCAAAGTGTTACATCCATCTCAACAATTTAATAGTTTATTCTTCAGCATAACATAAGAAGTTTTCTATAGTACTGCTGAATCCACCTGCATTATCCCACCTCTAGGCCTGTGTCAGATCAATAAATGTGTATGGGCCCTAAACCCCCTTTCCAGTGGAGTAAGACAAAGTGCTGAGTGTGTAGGGCAATCCACCCTCTCTATTTTCCCCTGCTCATCTGCACAGATCAGAAAAGGTGAAAACAATATGGTAGAAGTAGAAACACTGCTCTGTGCAGCAGACAGGGATGGATCAATCTGTCTGTGATGTCTGTCTGTCAAAGGCTGACACGACTTGGGCAGTGTGTGTGTGTGTGTGTACACGTACCTATGTGTCTGTGTTAGGGGTGTGTATGTTTAAAACAAAATTGGGATCCTTAACATTAAGAAAAATACCCAAATGAAAAACAATATTTTGGGGTGTTTTTTCCCCACAAAATTAAAACCACAGTGCAGCTAGCTCACCTGCTCTTTCTCTTCGCTAATGAGTGTGTGCGTGTTCAGTCTTCGGTCTGTTGCGTGTAAAATATCCTAGCCTATTCATTGATGCTAAGCCCTGCTTTACTGAAGTTGCAATGCAAGCCAAGAAACTGCGAAATACAGCATTCCTGGTGGCCGAACCCTCTCTCTCCGTCCCCTGCTAGCTCGCTATGAAAGATGCAAGTGTTTGTGTTCTCTGAAGTACAGCAACTAAGTCTCCTTTGTTCCAAAAATACTGAATCTTAGGAGTCGATTCCTAGCAGAAGATGTTTTCTTTCAACTAAACGTCTTGATAAGTCACGGTATTTAACTAATTTTAAAAGTACTTTTTTAGGATAGTGGTCTGCTCTGCTCGCAGGCAGGTAGCAGGCGCAGGCAGGTCGAGATTATTTGATGGAAAATTCTGTCCGTTTAGTGATGGATGTTAGTCCCGCTTCAGAAGCGGCATTCCTTTACAGACAAGTAAAATTCCCATTCAGTGGCGCTTCGAAACCTCCAGACAAGGTTTCGTGTCGGCATTTAAAAATAAGTAGTGTACCCTTATGGACAAATATGCCGTAGCTGAGGCGCTTTCAAGGGTATATGACTGCCCGGCCATAGCGGTCGTACATACCTAATAGGACCATTATTCTGCATTGAAGTGGATTTTTTTAAAACAGAAAACAGATTTAAATTGTAGTTTAAACATCAAGCAAAATTGTCCATTTGTCACATCCCTAGTCTGTGTTTTAAAAGCAGAGTCACTGCAGTCTGAAGTATACAAAATGTCACTTCACAGCTGAGCACTGCCCTGTCTAGTGTCTAAGGAGAAACATAGAGCTCTCTCAGACAGTGAGAGTGCACACATGGTTGTGTCTGCCATCTCACACACACTGTCTGGCATCCCACTCACCAACACACAGTGCTGCCGTGGTGACCTGGATTCACCCAATCCAAACAATTCCTAACCACCACCAGGCACTCAGCCGGCTGCATCACTCCACTAGGATGAACTCCCCCCGCAGGCTAGAATGCAAGGTCATGTTCAGGACACTGTGTTTTAAGGCCAACGCTGACTAAACATTTAACGGTCTATAATGTCTTTCAGCACATCAGATACAACATTAGGGAAGGAATGTTAAAAGCAGCATGCTGAAGGTAAAGAGACAACATGGGACCATCTCTTTAGTGATGTGTCTATCAGCTGGCCTACTATTGTAGGACATACTGTCACTTTTATAGCCCAATATCAAATCAATCGACCAAAAACATATACTAAAGGCACTGATTTGGGACTCACCCATCATCGTCTCCATCCACAGCTTTGAAGAGTGCGGCAGAGGTGGTTAAGGCACTGACGGCCGTGGCGGCAGCAGCGTTACTTTCGGTCCCCAGCACAAGGCCTGTGCCCGCCGCAGTGCCACCCTCCCTAGCCAGCTTGGCCATGGTCTGGGCCAGCAGGGCAGACTGGTCCTGAAAGAGCAGGCGTTGGGCATCCTCCAGCTGGGTGGTGGTGAAGGAGGGCAGGCTGGCGTACAGGGCACTGGCCTGGGAAGCCACAGCCTGGGTGTGGGCCTGGGCACTGCTGAAGTCCTGGGGAATGCTGACCCCGGGTGGCTGGGCCTGGGGGTGAGACTGGGCCAGTCCACTGCCGTTCTGGGGCTGGGGGTCACTCTGGGGGTTAGGAGGAAGCACATTGGAGACTAGGCAGCCCTGGTTAGGGGGGGCAGTGTTGGACAGCTGGGTGGCAAGTCCTTGGGCTTTGCTTGGGAATGACTGCTGTTGTTGCTGATGTTGGTGGTCCAGGGGGAGAGAGTGTCCTTCTGGCTGCTGCCCAAACCCAGTCACTCCTCCTGGGCCCATCTGAGGCATTAACCCCCCTCCTACAGCAGAGGCCTGGATTGAGGTCTGCTGGGGCTGCTGTTGGACAAGACCCTGGGGTTGAAGCTGGGGCATGGAGCCAACCACCTGCTGCTGCGAGACTCCAGGCCTCATCTGCCCGGATCCAGGCAGGGCCTGTGGGACAGCAGGTTGGGGTAGGCCTGCCTTGGGCTGGGGGTAGTCTGGAGGCATGCCCCCTCCCTGGCTCAGCCTGTGCACCGGGGCTACCTGGGGAGTCACAGAAGGCTGCTGTGTAAGAGTATAGCCCCTCAGCTGCTGGAGCACCCCCACTAGGCACTGAGCTGAGCCTGGAGCCGGGATGGAGGCTGCCTGGGCGTAGGTGAGCGGCTGCTGGGGCATAGGAGTGGTAGGGTGGCCTATGGTGGTCTGGAGGCCCGCCATGTTGATGGGGGCAGGCTGGTGAACGCTGGCAGAAACTGAGGGAGCCACGGTGGTTAGCAGGTGAGACTGGGGGTGGGACACCACCATGGAGAAACCTGGGTGGGAGTTCTGGAAGGCCTGAGGGGGGTTGGAGTAGTCCTGGTAGTGAGGGTGGGGCTGGAGTAATGGGGGGCCTCCAGCCTCTCCACTTCCCACACTCTCTGTGTAGTGACTCAGTGTGCTGACTGTGCTGCTCACTGAACTCCCACTGGTGCTCTCCCTCTCCGACCCCCCTTTCACACTCTCAGGCCCACACGGCCGCATGCTCTCCACAACCCGGCCACTAGGGGCAGTAGCCTCAGAAGACAAGGGGGCAGGGGCCGAAGCTGGGGTCTCCTTGTCATAGTACTCAGCACATGTCCATCTGCCCTTTTTAAATGGCTCTGAGCTGGAGTCAAGCTTGACCACTCTGAAACGGGAGCTAGTGGTGGCAGGAGCTGGGGTTGGGGGGGGCTGGGAGGAGGGGACTGAGGCTAGAACCATGCCCGAGGAGCTCATCCCTGGCTTGGGCATGGCAGCTCCTCCACCCTGTGTGCCACTGGAGGGCCCCAACACCACAGAGCCACTGGCAGCAGCAGAAGTCATAGTGATGCTCGAGGTCACAGTTCCAGAGCTTTGGTGTTGGATCAGATTGACATTGGGGTTGCCAAAGTTACTCCCCATCAAACCTCCAACCCCCCCACCGCAACTCATCACACTAGGGGGGAAGCCACCACCACTGCTGCTAGCACTGGTGCTAACACCTCCCATTACAGATACATTGGAAGAGCTGTACATATTCACATTGCAAACATTGCTGGTCAGGGGATTAGCTATGCTAACGGTAGCTACCGCAACAGAGCTGTGCATTCCAGGGAGAGAGACAGCTGCTACAGGCTGAGAAGCAACATTGGCAGAACCCACTGAAACATTCTCCAGAGGTACCTCCATTGTAGAAGGCATCTTTAGGGCACCTCCAGCACCTCCAGAGGTGGGGGTAGAGTTGGGGTCAGAGGAAGGAAGCTGAGCCAGGGCCTGCCGAGGATGATTTTGTTGCCTCTGGGGATGATGGTAGTGGTGCACATTTCCGTTCACCATCCCCCCGTGCTGGGGTCCCTGGGGTAAGGAGTGGGGGGGCTGGTTGGGGGAGATGGCCCCGGGGGTGTCCGCCTCATGAAAGTTATTCAGCGTCTCCTCTGAGGAGCTCCTTGCGCCCCCGGCCATGTCATTGGCCCTGGAGAGGGAGACATCCAGGATCTCTGAAGAAGACAGATCCTCTGTATGAGACTCATCCAGATCATCATAGCTCTCTGTGTCCTCTGCTATGCTGTTGTTGGTGCTCACAGAGATCTGTGCTGGAGTCACGCTGGTGATCTGGAAGCCGCTCTTCTTCTTCATCATCTGAGACCCAGAGGAGAGGGCCTGGGGCTGTGGCTGGGAGTGCAGGTTCAGGCTGTGGGGAGGGTGCTGAGGCCCAGGGGAGGATGATCCAACAGGGGGTTGAGACTGCATCAAGAGGGGGGATTGGTAGTCTTCAGTGGGAACGTGGCATTTGCTAACAGTCGGTGTTGACAACGTGGGAACACTCACGGCTCCGGTGTTATTGTTGCTAACATTACCCCTTCTAGGAAAATTCGCCGGGTGCGCCATCTTTCTGACGCTGCCAGAGTCTCCTGCAGAATGAGGATGGTGCATTTTGAAAGATTCCTGGGGATAACGTTACACTTCGTTAGGGCCGCCGTTTTGACAAAGACTGATATTTAACAATATAACTTAATATCAACCGACAATAAATACATCTGTTTTAAAGACAAGGTTCAAATATTTAGCTTTTTGGGATATGTAAACGTCTCCCCTCGTGACGGAGAATGCTCGCGTTTGACAATCAGTTGACGAGCCGAAATGCTAACTAGCTTGTTAGCTAGTCTAACGTAAGCGTATGGTGTTGCTAGCCAGTTACAGACGCGTATGTTCTCACATACAAGCCAGCATTTCGTCGTTCTACTATATTATCTCAATAGGTCAAATAAATTGTTCTAACAAACTGAGTAAGCAGTAAGCATCCAAAGCGAGTGCTGATACAGAAGTGCAACGTTAGCTCCATCACTATCCACACACTGTGGTGAGTTGCATTATTGAATTTCTCTGAAGCAAAAACTGAAAACAAACAATCCTTTACCGATATAAGGTTGTCCTTAGTAGAATATATCCACTTAATTCCCTCGCAAAACGGGTTAATCCATTCTGAAAAGTCTTTGTTATAGCTAACGTTAGCTAGTCCAATGTTTGCTGTATCACTCCCTCTTCCAAAAGCTATTCACAGTCAGTCTGCCTTCTTGTTCTTGCACTGTGGCTCGAGCCGTTGGAGTGTGACGAGACCGACGGGAGGAGGGTTTCCACTAGTTACCACAGCCACAAAGTCAAAATTGGCTATATCGTAAAGATTCGTGAAAACAAAAATGCTTTTTGGTCTTGATTTAAGGTTAGGGTTAGGCATAATATTAGAAATGTAGTTACGGTTGAGGTTAGGCTTAAAATCTGAAGAGAATTGTTAGAGATGGGCGGGGTTTATGAATGTGTGGCTGTGGTAACTAGTAACGACCGGGGAGGAGAGAACTTGCTAACATGGCGACCGCGCATGCTCTTTGACGCCCAGACTAGTCAGACAAAAAGCAGTCTGGAGAGAAGAGGCTGAGAGAACAACAGGGGAGAGGCAGGCAACGGACAAAAAAATAGTTTCAGTAGACCTAGATCATGTTCCGGAAAATACCAAGCGACAGAGACGGTGGGGAAAACGACTCTTACAGAATATTCCCATTCCTTTACCCTTGTGCAACTCAACTGGATAAAATCATATGTGCTTGCAGCTTGATTTTAAATAGGCCTATGAGAGATGGATAGGGAAATGTGTTGTGGGTGTCATAATGCCAATCACATTATTTTCATGAACAGTAGACAAGAGTATCAACATGGTGTGATAAATCACAAAAAAATATATATATTCCATCAGCCATATCGTTATGTAGTTTTCGTAGGGCCTCGGAGTTCTGTTTTACCTTTAACTTCTAACAAAAACAACAAAAGGAAATGTTTTGGTCTGAACAGAACTTTAACACAAACAACAAGATCAGTTGTGTGTTTTTACTGTGAAACAAAAGGCATGCCGACAGAATGTTCTGCAGACAGAATGGAGCGGCCAGACGTGTTCACTGCACTAACGATTATTCTACATGCATGTATTGTGAGTGTGTGTGTTTATTGTGGTGGGTACTCCAGGTCAGCAACCCCTCCCGTTGCCAGGAAGTGTGTTCTGGATGTGTGTGTGTACCTCCACCTCCCTTTATTCTGGTGCCTTCTGTTTTATCACTGTTGGCTGCCATCGAGACCAGACCCACCTGTTGTTGTGAATGTCTTAGTGAATAACAGCAGATAGTCTGGTACCATCTGAATGTGCTTTGTTTGGCCAACTTCTCTGACTATCGTTGTCATGACATACTCCTCTCTTCCTATTCTCTCTTCTCCTCTCATACTATTTCCTCTACTTTCCTCTCACCTCTTCCCATCCCTGACTCATTTGCTCAGTCACAGCCACCAGCTAGTTAATTAAAACACCAGAAGGCCCTCAGAACTCTTACACTCAGGACTGTTACACTCAGGTGGGACGCTGTATGGAGCATATGAGAAGAGTTAGGGGGAGAGAGAGATGTGTGTTTGTGGAGAGGACAGAGGAAGATTAAGTAAGTGAATGAAATAGAGAGAATCAGAGAGAGGGGCTATGGGGGAGATAGACGATTGAATTGAGAGAGAGCGAATGAGAGCATGTGCTCATTGTGGGTGACTGGCAGGCAGACAGGCAGCATCAGGCTGTGACCAGACCGTGCAGGCAGACAGATTGTGCTCATCCATACAAATGACGGAGGGAGAGAGAGCCAGCGAGAGGCGAGCGCAATGTAAGCGTCTGGTACAGTCAGCAGCTTTAAATCACTCTGGCACTCCACAACAAAACACACTGAGCACTATTGTCCTGCCCTAACAATAATGCTCAATTTATACACCCGGCACGGCTGTCATTTTGTAAACACTATTTTCTTTGATGGGAATGACAAAAAAATCAATCCCTCCTCGTCTCCAGTTTTTACGTCCAGAGGCGGCGCTTGTCACTTCCTCTTGAACTCTCAATGAGGGAGAGCTCGGTTAGTTTTGGAAAGATTTGTTGAAAAAGTGTATCTACCTTTTGAATTTGGATCCCACGATGCGGTTGGCATCAGTTGCTGGGACCGCTACTGTCTGTTCGGTGATCCTGCCGACCAAGGCCGGGGTCTGAGGAGCTGTTTGTCGTAACAGCTAGCCTAGCTGCTAGCTAGCAGCCTATCAAGCTAGCAGGGCTTTCTTGAGGGCTTGAACGCAGCCCTCAACGCAGTTAGCCATTGTGGCTGGGACCACGGATTGTCCCGAGCTTGTGGCTGTCTAGATCCATGCTTTTTGTTGTTGTTGTTTTCAATCATTCCTGCGACCAGCCCTGTCTGGAACTGTGAGGAGTAACAGCGTAACCTAAGTTGCTACCATGACAAAGACCAAAGCCAGTGGGAGTACCGTTGAAGACAATGGTGTCTCTCTATCACAGGCTAAGTAACTCTTAAACAAACAAAAAGAGTTCTACAAGCAGTTGTTACAACAACAGGAAAATTGCTTCAAGTGTTTTGTCCAAATACTGTTGGGAGTCAACTATTAAAAGAATGGACAACCTGACCAGAGAAGTCCAGGACCTGAAGAACAGTTTGAAGTTCTCCCAGGATCAGTTCAAGAAGTTTAAACGTGAGAAGGCAAGATGTCAGCAATCTGTAAGTCATTGAGAGAGGACGTCAGTTCTGTATTTTTTTACATTTTTTATTTCACCTTTATTTAACGAGGTAGGCTAGTTGAGAACAAGTTCTCATTTACAACTGCGACCTGGCCAAGATAAAGCACAGTAGTTCGACACATACAACAGCAAAGAGTTACACATGGAATAAACAAACATACAATCAATAATACAGTAGAAAAAAAGAAAAAAATAAGTCTATATGCAGTGAATGCAAATGAGGTAAGATAAGGGAGGTAGGGCAATAAATAGGTGGCGAGGTAATTACATTATAGCAATTAAACACTGGAATGGTAGATGTGCAGAAGTTGAATGTGCAAGTAGAGATACTGGGGCGCAAAGGAGCAAGATAAATAAATAAATACATTATGGGGATGAGGTAGTAGGATGGGCTGTTTACAGATGGGCTATGTGCAGGTGCAGAGATCTGTGAGCTGCACTGACAGCTGGTGCTTAAAGCTAGTGAGGGAGCTTCAGCTAGTGTCTCCAGCTTCAGTGATATTTAGATTTTCGTTCCAGTCATTGGCAGCAGAGAACTGGAAGGAAAGGCACCAAAGGAGGAATTGGTTTTGGGGGTGACCAGTGAGATATACCTGCTGGAGCGCGTGCTACGGGTGGGTGCTGCTATGGTGACCAGTGAGCTGAGATAAGGCGGGGCTTTACCTAGCAAAGACTTGTAGATGACCTGGAGCCAGTGTGTTTGGCGACAAGAATGAAGCGAGTACCAGCCAACGAGAGCGTACAGGTCGTAGTGGTTGGTAGTATATGGGGCTTTGGTGACAAAACGGGTGGCACTGTGATAGACTACATCCAATTTGTTGAGTAGAGTGTTGGAGGCTATTTTATAAATCGCCGAAGTTCGAGGATCGGTAGGATGGTCAGTTTTACGAGGGTATGTTTGGCAGCATGCGTGAAGGATGCTTTGTTGCGAAATAGGATGCCGATTCTAGATTTAATTTTGGATTGGAGATGCTTAATGTGAGTCTGGAAGGAGAGTTTACAGTCTAACCAGACACCTACGTATTTGTAGTTGTCCACATATTCTAAGTCAGAACCGTCCAGAGTAGTGATGCTGGACGGGCGGGCAGGTGCAGGCAGTGATCGGTTGAAGAGCATGCATTTAGTTTTACTTGCATTTAAGAGCAGTTGGAGGCCACGGAGGGAGAGTTGTATAGCATTGAAGCTCGTCTGATGGTGTCGTCTGCGTACTGCCAGAGGTTTAGACAACAGGCCCTCCGATTTGACACACTGAACTCTATCAGAGAAGTAGTTGGTGAACCAGGCGAGGCAATCATTTGAGAAACCAAGGCTGTTGAGTCTGCCAATAAGAATGTGGTGATTGACAGAGTCGAAAGCCTTGGCCAGGTCGATGAATACGGCTGCACAGTAATGTCTCTTATCGATGGCGGTTATGATATCGTTTAGGACCTTGAGCGTGGCTGAGGTGCACCCATGACCAGCTCTGAAACCAGATTGCATAGAGGAGAAGGTACGGTGGGATTCGAAATGGTTGGTAATCTGTTTGTTCACTTGGCTTTCGAAGACCTTAGAAAGGCAGGGTAGGACAGATATTGGTCTGTAGCAGTTTGGGTCTAGAGTGTCTCCCCCTTTGAAGAGGGGGATGATTGTGGCAGTTTTCCAATCTTTGGGAATCTCAGACGATACGAAAGAGAGGTTGAACAGGCTAGTAATAGGGGTTGCAACAATTTCGGCAGATCATTTTAGAAAGAGAGGGTCCAGATTGTCTAGCCCGGCTGATTTGTAGGGGTCCAGATTTTGCAGCTCTTTCAGAACATCAACTATCTAGATTTGGGTGAAGGAGAAATGGGGGAGCCTTGGCGAGTTGCTGTGGGGAGTGCAGGGCTGTTGACCGGGGTGTCGTGGAGAAAATGATCATTAAATTATGACATTTATACAAGAAACTTGTGAATTCAATAATACCTTTAATTTAAGCACAATTAAAGGGAGCTGCCCTAGGAATCAGCTGACTCTGTATCTCAGAGCACAGCCTTTATAGTATTCTCCCTACACAGACCCCTCCCCAAGCTTTACAGCTTCCCATATGTCCTGTTTCAATAGAGGACTTTGTTATATTGTCTTCTGGCATCCTGCTTTTCCTCAGAAGCCTTTAATCAGTTCCAAATGGTCTTCCTGCTGACCTCCTGTTTCTTTCATGTCCATTTGTTCAACTAAGCTTAGCCATTTTCCCATACATTATGTATGTCTTTCTGTCTCACCACTTCAAAGTAATCAATCAGAACACTGAAAATGTAATAATTGTAATGAGTTAATCTCTCACAACTATCCAAGTTAAGCTTGTTTTAGCACTTAAGCCTCATTATCAATACTATCATGTTGTCTGCTATCACATAGTACATTAATTAAATTAATCAATGTGTCTTAGCCATGTTTTCACCACCACAGGGGTAGGGGTAGCCAGGTGGAAAGCATGGCCAGCCATAGAAAAATGCTTATTGAAGTTCTCAATTATAGTGGATTTGTCGGTGGTGACAGTGTTTCCTAGCCTCAGTGCAGTGGGCAGCTGGGAGGAGGTGCTCTTATTCTCCCAGAACTTTTTTGAGTTTGTGCTACAGGATGCAAATTTCAGCTTGAAAAAGCTAGCTTTATCTTTCCTAACTGCCTGTGTATATTGGTTCCTAACTTCCCTGAAAAGTTGCATATCGCGGGGGCTATTTAATGCTAATGCAGAACGCCACAGGATGTTTTTGTGCTGGTCAAGGGCAGTCAGGTCTGGAGAGAACCAAGGGCTATATATATGAAAGGGGCATGCTTATTTAAGATGGTGAGGAAGGCAATTTTAAAGAATGACCAGGCATCCTCTACTGACGGGATGAGGTCAATATCCTTCCAGGATACCCGGGCCAGGTCGATTAGAAAGGCCTGCTCGCTGAAGTGTTTTAGGGAGCGTTTGACAGTGATGACGGGTGGTCGTTTGACCGCAGACCCATTACGGATGCAGGCAATGAGGCAGTGATCGCTGAGATCTTGGTTGAAAACAGCAGAGGTGTATTTGGAGGGCAAGTTGGTTAGGATGATATCTATGAGGGTGCCCGTGTTTACGGATTAGGGGTTGTACCTGGTGGGTTCATTGATAATTTGTGTGAGATTGAGGGCATCAAGCTTAGATTGTAGGATGGTCGGGGTGTTAAGCATGTCCCAGTTTAGGTCACCTAGCAGCACGAGCTCTGAGGATAGATGGGGGGCAATCAGTTCACATATGGTGTCAAGGGCACAGCTGGGGGCAGAGGGTGGTCTATAGCGAGCGGCAACGGTGAGAGACTTGTTTCTGGAAAGGTGGATTTTTAAGAGTAGAAGCTCGAATTGTTTGGGTACAGACCTGGATAGTAAGACAGAAGGCTATCTCTGCAGGCTATCTCTGCAGTAGATTGCAACATCGCCCCTTTTGGCAGTTCTATCTTGTTGGAAAATTTTATAGTTAGGGATGAACATTTCAGGGTTTTTGGTGGTCTTCCTAAGCCAGGATTCAGACACGGCTAGGACATCTGGGTTGGCAGAGTGTGCTAGGGCAGTGAATAAAACAAATTTAGGGAGGAGGCTTCTAATGTTAACATGCATGAAACCAAGGCTTTTACGGTTACAGAAGTCAACAAATGATAGCGACTGGGGAATGGGAGTGGAGCTAGGCACTGCAGGGCCTGGATTAACCTCCACATCACCAGAGGAACAGAGGAGGAGTAGGATAAGGGTACGGCTAAAGGCTAAAAGGACTGGTCGTCTAGTACGTTCAGAACATAGAGTAAAAGGAGCAGATTTCTGGATACGGTAGAATAGATTCAAGGCATAATGTACAGACAAAGGTATGGTAGGATTTGAGTACAGTGGGGGTAAACCTGTGCATAGAGTGACGATGAAAGAGATATTGTCTCTAGAAATATCATTTAAACCAGGTGATGTCACCGCATGTGAGGGAGGTGGAACTAAAGTGTTAACTAAGGCGTATTGAGCAGGGCTAGAGGCTCTACAGTGAAATAAGGCAATAATAACTAACCAAAACAGCAATGGACAAGGCATATTGACGTTAGTGAGAGGCATGCGTAGCCGAGTGGTCATAGGAGTCCAGTGAGTGGCTTCAAGCAGCTAGTGGGCCGGGGCTAGTAAGCTAGCAGAAAGGCCTTGGAGGGACGTCGTGACGGAAGAATGTCTGTTGTGGCTCCCTCGTGCGGTAAACCAGGCCAATTGGCAAAATAGGTATACTGGCCAAAGAATTTGTCCGATGGGCCTCTTAAGCTAACAGTCCGATGTGCTCAGGACAGCTAGCAGGCCACGGCTAGCAGGCTAGCGGATGGGCATTTAGGGGACGTTGCGACGGCAGAGCCAGTTGAGAAAAAAAACCCTTGGGCGAATCACGTCGGTGGTCCAGTCGTGATGGGTTGGCGGGGGTCCAGGCCAGTTGGCAAAATATGTATTGTAGCCCAAGGAGTGGCTGATGGACCTCTATGGCTAGCCGGGAGATGGGCCTAGCAGATGGGCCTAGCAAGGCTGGCTCCAGGCTAATTGGTTCTTGCTTCGGGACAAAGACGTTAGCCAGGAGTGGCCACTCGGATAGCAGCTAGCTAGCTGCGATGATCCAGGTGAAAAAAGGTTCAGGGTTTGCAGTAGGAATCTGGAGATATGGAGAAAAATATGTCCGATTTGCTCTGGTTTGAGTCCTGCTGTGTAGACTGGCTTGTATGTGAATCCATGATAACAATGGCAGAGAAATCTTATTATCTCGAGGGGCAATCAGCCCCCTCCTGTACTCCCTGTTCACCCATGACTACGTGGCCATGCACACCTCCAACTAAATCATCAAGTTGGCAGATGACACAACAGTAGTAGGCTTGATCACCAACAACAACGAGGGAGGAGGTGAGGGCACTCAGAGTGGGGTGTCAGCAAAACAACCTCTCACTCAACATCAACAAAACAAAGGAGATGATCATGGACTTCAGGAAACAGCAGAGGGAGTACCCCCCTATCCTCATCGACAGGACAGCAGTGGAGCAGGTGGAAAGTTTTAAGTTCCTTGGCGTACCCATCACGGACAAACTGAAATGGTCCACCCACACAGACAGTGTGGTGAAGAAGGCGCAACAGCGTGCAACAGCGCCTCTTCAACCTCAGGAGGCTGAAGAAATTTGACTTGTCACCTAAAACCCTCACAAACTTTTACAGATGCACAGTTTGAGAGCATCCTGTCAGGCTGTATCACTGCCTGGTACGGCAAATGCACCACCCACAACCGCAGGGCTCTCCAGAGGGTGGTGCAGTCTGCACAACGCATCACCGGGGGCAAACTACCTGCCCTCCAGGACACCTACAGCACCCGTTGTCACAGGAAGGCCAAAAAGACCACCCGAGCCACTGCCTGTTCACCCCGCTACCATCCAAAAGGCAAGGTCAGTACAGGTGCATCAAAGCTGGGACAGAGAGACTGAAAAATAGCTCAAGGCCATCAGACTGTTAAACAGCAGTCACTAACACAGAGAGGCTGCTGCCTACATACAGACTTGAAATCATTGGCCACTTTAATAAATAGATCACTAGTCATTTTAATAATGCCACTTTAATAAAGTTTACTTATCTTGAATTACTCATCCCATATGTATGTACTGTATTTTTATACCATCTATTGCATCTTGCCTATGCCGCTCGGTCATCGCTCATCCATATATTTATATGTATATATTCTTATTCCATCCCTTTACTTGGATTTGTGTGTATTAGGTACAGTAGTTGTTGTGGAATTGTTAGGTTACTTGTTAGATATTACTGCACTGTCGGAACTAGAAGCAAAAGCATTTCGCTACACTCGCAATAACATCTGCTGACCATGTGTATGTGACCAATACAAGGTTGTGGACGGAATTGCAGAATCTCCACATAAGACCTGGACGGAGTCTGAGGACAAAGTGAGGGAAATTATCTTGCAGAAACTGAAGATGGACAGCAGATTGAGGTGGAGCGCGCCCACAGGACTGTAAAACCAACCACCGGCCCAGGTAACAGTCCCAGGCCGATAGTGGTCAAGTTCCCGAGGTTCAAGGACAAGGTAGCTGTTCTGGAAAGAGCCAAGAACTTGAGAGGAATGTATATCTTCCTCAACGAGGGCTACTCTGAAGCTGTTCACCAGAAGAGGAAAGAATCCCAGCCATGAAACCTGCCAGAGCGCGTGGGGACATTTCTTACATCCGCTATGACAGGCTCATTGTCCACCCTCCCTCCCAAATGCCTGGAAGGGATGAGAGAGCCAAGCCTATAGGTTAGGCGCTTCAACCCCACAGCACACACATACACACACCAACTGATTAATGGACTGCTGAATGTACAGTATATATATTTTTAAATTGCTTTGTTTGCTCTTTTCCATAATATGTCTATCTCTGAAAAGCTACCCAGGAAAGGGCTGAAAATAGCACATATTAATATATGTAGCCTTAGAATTAAGCTTCATGAAATCAATAACTTGCTAACATCAGATAACATTCATATATTATACATTTCTGAGACTCACTTAGATAATTAATTTGATGATACAGCAGTAGCAATACAAGGACATACCATCTATAATAGAGATAAGAATGCTTACTGGGGAGATGTTGCTGTATATATTCAGAGCCATGTAATACTTAGGGAAGATCTTATGTCAAGTGTTATTGAACTGTTGTGGTTGCAGGTGCACCTGGCACATCTAAAGCCTTTTCTTTTGGGGTTTTTCTATAGGCCACCAAGTGCTAACAGTCAGTATCTACACTGAACAAAAATATAAACGCAACATGTAAAGTGCTGGTCCCATGTTTCATGACCTGAAATAAAAGATCCCAGAAATATTCCATATGCACAAAAATACTATTTGACTCAAATTTTGTGCATGCATTTGTTTACATCCCTGTTAGTGAGCATTTTGGCCTTTGTCAAGATAATCCATCCACCTGACAGGTGTGGCATAACAAGAAGCTGATTAAACAGCATGATCATTATACAGGTGCAACTTTGCTGGGGACAATAAAAGGCCACTCTAAAATGTGCAGTTTGTCACATAACACAATGCCACAGATTTCTCAAGTTTTGAGGGAGCATGCAATTGCAATGCTGACTGCAGGAATGTCCACCAGAGGTGTTGGCAGAGAATTAAATGTTAATTTCTCTACCAATGTCGTTTTAGAGAATTTGGCAGTAAGTCCAACCTGCCTCACAACCGCAGACCACGTGTAACCACGCCAGCCCAGGACCTCCACATCCGGCTTCTTCACCTGTGGGATCATCAGGGGATGGTGGGGGGGGGGGGGACTGAGGAGTATTTCTGTTCGTAATAAAGCCCTTTTGTGGGGAAAAACTCATTCTGATTGGCTGGGTCTGGCTCCCCAGTGGGTCGGCCTGGCTCCCAAATGGGTGGGCCTATGCCCTACCAGGTCCACCCATGGCTGCGCCCCTTCCCAGTCATGTGAAATCCATATATTAGGCCCTAATAAATGTATTTAAATTGACTGATTTCCTTATATGAACTGTAACTTTGAAATTGTTGCATGTTGCGTTTATATTTTTGTTCAAAATAAATAAGTGGTGTAAAATGATTGATAGTGTATGTGATGTAAACATATAGGTCTACTTTCTTGGGGACCTGAATATTGACTGGTTTTCATCAAGCTTTCCGCTCAGTAGGAAGCTTCCCACTGTAACCAGTGCCTGTAATCTGGTTCAGGTTATTAATCAACCTACAAGGGTGTTTGCAAACACTATAGGAACAAAATCATCCACATGTATTGATCACATTTTTACTAATACTGTAGAACTTTGTTCTAAAGCTGTATCCGTACCCATTGGATGCAGTGATCACAGTATAGTGGCTATATCCAGGAAAGCCAAAGTTCCAAAAGCTGAGCCAAAAATAGTGTATAAGAGATCATATAAAATATTTTGTATGATGTGTCTCCAATCATCCCAGTGCCCAAGAAAAACAAGATGACATTCCCAAATGACTCTCGCCCCGACGCACTCACACCGCCACAATGGGGCATTCTGTTCACAACGTTGACATCAGCAAACCGCTTGCCCACACGATGCCATACACGCTGTCTGCCATCTGCCCCATACAGCTGAAACCGAGATTCATCCGTGAAGAGCACACTTCTCCAGCGTGCCAGTGGCCATCAAAGGTAAGCATTTTTCCCACTGAAGTCAGTTACGGTGCATGTACGCTAGATAGCGATAAATTGCCGCGTGCCGCCCATTGTGACTCGCTTGTGGGCGTGCTGGCCGCATATAACAGCACGTTCAATTGTGCGTCAATAATTCAGCATAGCAAGTTTGTATGAAGGTCTGGTTATTAAATGAGTACATACAGTTGAAGTCGGAAGTGTACATACACCTTAGCCAAATACATATAAAATCAGTTTTTCACTATTCCTGACATTTAATCCTAGTAACAATTCCCTGTCTTAGGTCAGTTAGGATCACCCCTTTATTTTAAGAATGTGAAATGTCAGAATAATAGTAGAGATAATTATTTATTTCAGCTTTTATTTCTTTCATCACATTCCCAGTGGGTCAGAAGTTTACATACACTCAATTAGTATTTGGTAGCATTGCCTTTAAATTGTTTAACTTGGGTCAAACGTTTCGGGTAGCCTTCCACAAGCTTCCCACAATAAGTTGGGTGAGTTTTGGCCCATTCCTCCTGACAGAGCTGGTGTAACTGAGTCAGGTTTGTAGGCCTCCTTGCTCACACACGCTTTTTCAGTTCTTTCCACACATTTTCTATAGGATTGATGGCCACTCCAATACCTTGACTTTGTTGTCCTTACGCCATATTTCCACAACTTTGGAAGTATGGTTGGGGTCATTGTCCATTTGGAAGACCCATTTGTGACCAAGCTTTAACTTCCTGACTGATGTCTTGAGATGTTGCTTCAATATATCCACATAATTTTCCTGCCTCATGATGCCATCTATTTTGTGAAGTGCACCAGTCCCTCCTGCAGCAAACCACCCCACAACATGATGCTGCCACCCCCGTGCTTCACGGTTGGGATGGTGTTCTTTGGCTTGCAAGCCTCCCCCTTTTTCCTCCAAAAGTAATGATGGTCATTATGGCCAAACAGTTATATTTTTGTTTCATCAGACCAGAGGACATTTCTCCAAAAAATACTATCTTTGTCCCCATGTGCAGTTGCAAACCGTAGTCTGGCTTTTTTATGGCGGTTTTGGAGCAGTGGCTTCTTCCTTGCTGAGCGGCCTTTCAGGTTATGTCGATATAGGACTCGTTTTACTGTGAATGCAGATACTTTTGTGCCTGTTTCCTCCAGCATCTTCACAAGGTCCTTTTGCTGTTGTTCTGGGATTGATTTGCACTTTTTGCACCAAAGTACGTTCATCTCTAGGAGACAGAAAGCGTCTCCTTCCTGAGCGGTATGATGGCTGCGTGGTCCCATGGTGTTTATACTTGCATACTATTTTTGTACAGATGAACGTGGTACCTTCACGCTTTTGGAAATTGCTCCCAAGGATGACCCAGACTTGTGGAAGTCTACAATTGTTTTTATGAGGTCTTGGCTGATTTCTTTTGATTTTCCCATGATGTCAAGCAAAGAGGCACTGAGTTTGAAGGTAGGCCTTGAAATACATCCACAGGTACACCTCCAATTGACTCAAATTATGTCAATTAGCCTAACAGAAGCTTCTAAAGCCATGACATCATTTTCTGGAATTTTCCAAGCTGTTTAAAGGCACAGTCAGCTCAGTGTATGTAAACTTCTCACCCCCTAGAATTGTGATACAGTGAATTATAAGTGAAATAATCTCTGTAAACAATTATTGGAAAAATGACTTGTGTCATGCACAACGTAGACTTGCCAAAACTATAGTTTGTTAACAAGAAATTTGTGGAGTGGTTGAAAAACAAGTTTTATTGACTCCAACCTAAGTGTATGTAAACCTCCGACTTCAACTGTATGTAAACGTCCGACTTCAACTGCACAGTCGTGGCCAAAAGTTTTGAGAATGACACAAATATAAATTTTCACAAAGTCTGCTGCCTCAGTTTGTATGATAGCAATTTGCATTTACTCCAGAATGTACTGAAGAGTGATCAGATGAATTGCAATTCATTTCAAAGTCCCTCTTTGCCATGCAAATGAACTGAATCCCCCCCAAAAACATTTCCACTGCATTTCAGCCCTGCCACAAAAGGACCAGCTGACATCATGTCAGTGATTCTCTCGTTAACACAGAAAATGTTACGTATCTTGCATTACTCATCTCATATGTATATACTGTATTCTATACTATCTACTGTATCTCAGTCTATGCCGCTCTGACATTACTCGTCCATATATTTATATATTCTTAATTCCATTCCTTTACTTAGATTTGTGTGTATTAGGTATTTGTTGTGAAATTGTTACATATTACTTGTTAGATATTGCTGCACTGTCAGAACTTGAAGCACAAGCATTTCGCTACACCCGCAATAACGTCTGCTAAACACGAGTATGTGACAAATAACATTTGATTTGATTTGATTTTGTTGTTGTTCATTCCCTCAGTACTGGTTGAACATTTATGTATCTTGCTTGGTTAAAATGTTTTGTCTAAAACAGTTGATGTCTTGAAAACAGTCACATAGCTAACCAAGTTAGCAAGCATGGAATTTTGTTTTAACTGTGCAAAGGTCGCACAAGCAAGCATTGATGTTGGTGTTGCAAATCAAACTATTCAGCCCCCATGGCTCTGTACCAGTAGATGGAGTTGAGTTTCTTTTGGAACCAAATGTCTGCACCTGAAAACTCTTCCCCCTCATCTGAGGCTTCCTCCTCTCCCCTTTTCTCTCTTTCTCCAGCTCCTTCTCCCTCTTCTTCCATAACTTCTCCTTTAAAATTACTTACAAATTACTTACAATCATCCAATGTTGAACAAGCTGTGGCTGGGCCTAAGTAATGCAATAAATTCTTATTTTGGTTGGTGATGTGAAAGGTGATCTTTATCATGTTAAGATGGGAACTTCATTTTAGAATGGCAATTATGTACATACAGTGGGGAAAAAAAGTATTTAGTCAGCCACCAATTGTGCAAGTTCTCTCACTTAAAAAGATGAGAGAGGCCTGTAATTTTCATCATAGGTACACTTCAACTATGACAGACAAAATGAGGAAAGAAAATCCAGAAAATCACATTGTAGGATTTTTTATGAATTTATTTGCAAATTATGGTGGAAAATAAGTATTTGGTCAATAACAAAAGTTTATCTCAATACTTTGTTATATACCCTTTGTTGGCAATGACAGAGGTCAAACGTTTTCTGTAAGTCTTCACAAGGTTTTCACACACTGTTGCTGGTATTTTGGCCCATTCCTCCATGCAGATCTCCTCTAGAGCAGTGATGTTTTGGGGCTGTCGCTGAGCAACACGGACTTTCAACTCCCTCTAAAGATTTTCTATGGGGTTGAGATCTGGAGACTGGCTAGGCCACTCCAGGACCTTGAAATGCTTCTTACGAAGCCACTCCTTCGTTGCCCGGGCGGTGTGTTTGGGATTATTGTCATGCTGAAAGACCCAGCCACGTTTCATCTTCAATGCACTTGCTGATGGAAGGAGGTTTTCACTCAAAATCTCACGATACATGGCCCCATTCATTCTTTCCTTTACACAGNGGGGGACCTAGTGAATGACCTGCAGAGAGCTGGGACCAAAGTAACAAAGCCTACCATCAGTAACACACTACGCCGCCAGGGACTCAAATCCTGCAGTGACAGACGTGTCCCCCTGCTTAAGCCAGTACATGTTCAGGCCCGTCTGAAGTTTGCTAGAGAGCATTTGGATGATCCAGATGAGGATTGGGAGAATGTCATATGGTCAGATGAAACCAAAATATAACTTTTTGGTAAAAACTCAACTCGTCGTGTTTGGAGGACAAAGAACACCATACCTACTGTGAAGCATGGGGGTGGAAACATCATGCTTTGGGGCTGTTTTTCTGCAAAGGGACCAGGACGACTGATCTGTGTAAAGGAAAGAATGAATGGGGCCATGTATCGTGAGATTTTGAGTGAAAACCTCCTTCCATCAGCAAGTGCATTGAAGATGAAACGTGGCTGGGTCTTTCAGCATGACAATAATCCCAAACACACCGCCCGGGCAACGAAGGAGTGGCTTCGTAAGAAGCATTTCAAGGTCCTGGAGTGGCCTAGCCAGTCTCCAGATCTCAACCCCATAGAAAATCTTTAGAGGGAGTTGAAAGTCCGTGTTGCCCAGCGACAGCCCCAAAACATCACTGCTCTAGAGGAGATCTGCATGGAGGAATGGGCCAAAATACCAGCAACAGTGTGTGAAAACCTTGTGAAGACTTACAGAAAACGTTTGACCTCTGTCATTGCCAACAAAGGGTATATAACAAAGTATTGAGATAAACTTTTGTTATTGACCAAATACTTATTTTCCACCATAATTTGCAAATAAATTCATTAAAAATCCTACAATGTGATTTTCTGGATTTTCTTTCCTCATTTTGTCTGTCATAGTTGAAGTGTACCTATGATGAAAATTACAGGCCTCTCTCATCTTTTTAAGTGAGAGAACTTGCACAATTGGTGGCTGACTAAATACTTTTTTCCCCCACTGTAATGGAGGACACCATTGCGCCCACTCCCCTGGCTACTTTTTACTTGGATAGAGTCTTCAGGTTTTCGGGAATACATTGAAAAGTAAATTGACACTGTGTTAATCAGTCAGCGCAAATTTGGATTCTAATGACAAGAAGAAAATTGCATTGACAGAAGAGGGAGCATACTAAGTCAATGCATAAGGTAAGGGCTCTAATGTTAGATAGCTAGCAATACTGAACAAAAATATAAACACAACATGCAACAATTTCAAAAGATTTTAGAGTTACAGTTCATATAAGGAAATCTGTCAATTTAAATAAATTAATCAGGCCCTAATCTATGGATTTCACATGACTGGGCAGTGGTGCAGCCATGGGTGGGTCTTGGAGGGCATAGGCCCACCCACTGGAGAGCGAGGCCCTGCCAATCAGAATTTTTTATTCCCACAAAAGGGCTTTATTACAGAGAAATACTCCTCCGCACCCCCCTCAGATGATCCCGCAGGTGAAGTAGCCGGATGTGGAGGTCCTGGGCAGGCGTGGTTACATGTGGTCTGCGGTTGTGACGCCAGTGCGACGTACTGCCAAATTCTCTAAAATGACGTTGGAGGCAGCTTACAGTAGGGAAATGAACATTCAATTCTCTGGCAACAGCTCTGGTGGACATCCCTGCAGTCAGCATGCCAATTGCATGCGCCCTCAAATCTTGAGACATCTGTGGCATTGTGTTGTGTGAAAAAACGGTACATTTTAAACTGGCCTTTTATTGTCCCCAGCACAAGTTGCACCTGTGCAATGATCATGGTGTTTCATACGCTTTTTGATATGCCACACCTGTCAGGTGGATGATTATCTTGGCAAAGGAGAAATGCTCACTAACAGGGATGTAAACAAATGTGAGCACAAAATATGAGCTAAATAATATTTTTGTGAGTATGGAAAATTTTGGGGATTTTGTATTTCAGCTTATGAAACATGGGACGAACACTTTACATGTTGTGTTTATATTTTTGTTCAGTTTACATTGCTAAGCAATCCAGGTGTAACGTTAGCTAACGTTAACGTTAGATGAGCAATGCCCAGTGCATGTATTACACATTAGCAGTGCGGCAGTTTCCCATAGTTTGGTGTTGACTATGAACTCTACTTAGCTAGCTAGCTGTGCTTTGTGGAAGAATGTGCGAGATATTGTAAACATTGAGATGTGCTGGTGCATCTCGATCTGTTCATACAGCTAATGTTACAGCCTTTTTGGCTTGTAGCTAGCTAGCTAAGGTTACTGGCTAATGTTAATTGGTTAGCTAATTGGTAGTGATGGGGAAACAAAGCTTCTTGAGGTTTTACATCCAATTGGGTCAAAAATAGGTGTATTACTTGAGGATTTGATCAACACAGTGTACACTAGTGGCACCTGCTGGTCAAAATAATTTAGATCAGACAAATTATTATACATGATGTTTGGATGCTGTAGTGTCGTTCTTATCCGACGCCTATATATTGAGCTAGGTCGGGGCAAGAAATTGACATTTTTCACTAATGCTAACGACCCTGTTCAAAATCCTGTTCAATAATCTGGTATGTGGTTCTCGGTAATGGCCGGACGGCTTATGGCGAGAGGCGGGTGTGTGTTGTGTACCTCGAGTCTAGTTGATTTGCACATATTCATCAACATTGTTGTCATATTGGCTTAGATATGATGGTAGGGAGATTTGAATTTAACATTGAGTTTCAACCAATGGATATACTATTGTGGAGTCTTATCGCCTCCACAGTGATACAGTGCATGACCAGTTAGTTAGACATACTGCTCTGATCCTGCTCCTTGGACCCGTCTTTTTAGTCCAGAGGAGAAAGGAGGGTAGAGGCTAATCAGAGTGACAGAGACAGGGACATATTACATCTCTGTTAGATGATCCATGAACAGAGGTAAGTTAAACACACCTGAAACAATCTGTTCAAGCTCCTCCATGGTGCCACTTCATAAACACACATCTCAGTTACAGCTGACAGAGTAGCATTTCACAGATATCATTGACTTGATAATAAAAAAATATCTCAAATTAACAAGACTATTACAGTATACAGTGCCAAGCAGCGTACTTACAAATATTTAGTTTTGTGTAAAACAACATTGCTATCTTTCTTTGAAAAACTTAACAGTAAGTTAAGTGACCATAGCATGATTTCATTTGTCCCCTCATCTATAGATTTATGAGTCTGGGAAGTATTGCATCATGTAGCTACGCTGCCTAGCTAACTAAATCTAATAATGTTTATGAATGGTCCATCCTTCTCATCCTGCAGTAAGTGATAGGAAAGAGAGAGTTTATGAACCGAAGCAACAATAGAGTGGTGAATGAAGCAAAATCCTCTCGCTCTCTCTCTCAATTACATAAATGCAAACCTCAAAGTAATGTTGACCCTGACAGGGGAATCAAAGCCCTGAGTCATGACCATGGCAGTGTTAATTTAGGGTCAGAGGAAGCCTGTCAACACTTCTCTCAGGTCTGAGGAAAAACCACAGAGACAGTCAGAGTGAAATCTGAGCCCTGAGAAAAAGATGTGGAGAATCTACTGAGTAGGAACTCTGAGTATGCGCCATGGATTCTCCATAGTACTGCCAATCACACTATGTTGTATCAGCCCGACTGGTCCTGAAAGCGTGTATCTTGCAATTGTACTGTAGAAAGATGTGTCGGCATCGAGTAATTGTCTCTGGCCCCCTCCCAGTTAGGGGGAGTGATGAGCTCTACAGCAGAGTCTCACAACTCAATCGCTGGTTGAAACTGTTTTCTGCCCCACACAAAAGATAGACTTTGTAGATAACTGGCCCTTTTTCTGGGACTCACCCACAAACAGGACCGAGCCTGGCCTGTTGAGGAGTGACGGACTCCATCCTAGCTGGAGGGGTGCTCTCATCTTATCTACGAACATAGACAGGGCTCTAACTCCTCTAGCTTCACAATGAGATAGGGTGCAGGCCAGACAGCAGGCTGTTAGCCAGCCTGCCAGCTTAGTGGAGTCTGCCACTAGCACAGTCAGTGTAGTCAGCTCAGCTATCCCTATTGAGACTGTGTCTGTGCCTCGACCTAGGTTGGGCAAAACTAAACATGGCGGTGTTCGCCTTAGCAATCTCACTAGAATAAAGACCTCCTCCATTCCTGCCATTATTGAACGAGATTGTGATACCTCACATCTCAAAATGGGGCTACTTANATTGTGGCTGATTTACCATCAGCATTCAGATGAACTGGAGCAGTCATTGGAATCAGCTGTGTATTTCCCGAGAATCCTATTGTCTTGGCATATTTACCAGACATGGGGAGATGAGAGGCATAATTTGGACTTACACATGTGTAAGTGGCTCCAGTATCTATCATCATGGGTGTGCCTCTGTTTTCTATCTGAACCTGCAGCATAGGTTCCTGGTCAGCTCTTGTCGTTATCATTGAGAACTGACCCTCCCCTGTAGGATTCTCTGGGCATCCCTAGTATGTTTGGTTGGGCCCTGACCAGGGGTTCACAGGGCCGGGAGGTGGGTATTGGTTGCTCCGCCGTCCATCATTTGGGTTCCAATTATTCGGGTTCCCATTATTCGATGCCTGCCAGTTACTCCAATTATTGTTTGCTGGTGGTTGCCTATTGTTTGCATTTCCTCCAGTCCGATCCTGCCACGGATTGACAGGGCAGTCTCGTCTGGAGTGTCCTGATTGTTGGCATCCCCAACACACCCCAGGCAGCCCTCGAGTGTTTCTAGGTGCTCTTCTTTGATCAGTTTGTGCAGGTTTCTGCAGTCTTTTACCATTATTCCACTTTGGGGGCTGTGTATACACATTTACTACTGGCAGTGTGGTAGGCACTTGAACCCTCTCGGGGGCTGGTATTTGTGGCCCTCCTGGGGAGACAGCAGCCATCGTTCCCATCTCTGACACCGGGG
>QNTS01003670.1:18997-59665 GCA_003317085.1 Hucho hucho | reverse complement strand
GTCCGACCAATAGCAAATGCAGACCCCCCTCACCAGCCACCCGACATCACCGAGGCACACAGCTCCCCTGTCACCTAGTCCCCACAAGGTACGCAGCTAACCACACACCCCGTCTCACAAATAGATTATATTACATATCCCCCCAAAGCGTTACGCATGCATGCAATTATTGAATTCAAAAGTTCTTAATACTACTAGGTTTTTTATAGAAGTTTTTAGAGAGATCGACGTGATACCTTGTTACCGAGACAGATCTCCCGTGGCAAATCACACAAACTTTCAACTATTTGTAAGAACTTATGCTTACCTTGTTTAAATAGCTGGGTGGCCACCCTTTTTGCACAATTTGCCCGGAAGACCCGCCGTCGGTCCCAAAGCGCCGTTGTCTTGCGATCCCTTCAATCTCCTGGCAAGCTCGCCAAATATGTTGTGGAAAAAAGTGATCTTTAAATTATAAGATTCATACAAGAAACTTGTGAATTCAATAACACCTTTAATTAAGCACAATCAAAGGTTGAGCCGTGACCCGGATCACAACTGACTCTGTGTTCCAGCCCACAGCCTTTATAGCATTCTCCCTATATCCCTACACAGACCCCTCCCCAAGCTTTACAGCTTCCCATATGTCCCGTCTCAACAGGGGACTTTGTTACATTGCCCTCTGGCATCCTGCCCTTCCTCAGAAGCCCTTACTCAGTTCCAAATGGCCTTCTTGTTGACCTCAGAAGCCTTCAATCAGTTCCAAATGGCCTTCCTGCTGTATAAAAGACACCTGGGAGCCAGAAATCTTTCTGATTGAGAGGGGGTCAAATACTTATTTCCCTCATTAAAATGCAAATCAATTTCTAACATTTTTCACATGCGTTTTTCTGGATTCTTTTGTTGTTATTCTGTCTCTCGCTGTTCAAATAAACCTACCATTAAAATTATAGACTGATCATTTCTTTGTCAGTGGGAAAACGTACAAAATCAGCAGGGGATCAAATACTTTTTTCCCTCACTGTATGTGCTCGAGCTTGAGTGTGTGCCTGTGTGGATGCTACTGTACAGTAACTGCATGATCTGTCGGCCTCTAACTCTGGCCTAGTTTATAGCCTTTCGACACACTCCCATAATGAAGATAAGCCCTGCCAGGCTGAGTGAAGTCTGTGGGTGAAGTGCCCTGGTGTGGTGAAGGGTTCTGAGGTAAATGTTAAGGTGGTGAAAGGTAGGCAGGCAAGAGGCTCTGAGATCAGTCCTTTAGGAGTCAGAGGTTTGTGTGGACCAGGACATGGTGCTACTGGGTTACAATGTGGTGAACGATCTCTGAGGAACAGAGGAAATGTGCCTAGTCAACAACATGAGGAGCAACAGGTGACAGTGTTGACCTGGTGGTATAAGCTCAAAAATAGTTATAGTTGAGAACTCCAATGTTCAGGTTATCCACATAAATACCCTACATGTAGGCCTACATATCTGCCTCAGCACCCCAACTGTGATTGAAGTTGCTCCTTTCCCTTGATCTAGTCATGTGGAACAGCTCTATCTAGTGGTAAATTAGCTAATGTCATTAAATCAGAGTGAACATCTAGAGTTGAACTCTGTATTTATACCAGAGTTGTGGACTTGAATCACATGACTTGGACTGGTCACAAATTTTATGACGAGACTGGACTTGATAGAAAATAAAATAACTTGAAACTTAATTTGGACTTAGGACTTGGGACTCAACTTTGACTTGAGACTGATGACTTTAATTTATTTGTCCAGGTTTTGTAATGTTTTATCACTCATTTTGTTGCACAGAGTCTGCGTGGATTACTCTACATGCTGCCAAAGACAGTAGCCGCAGCAACACCCTTGTAAAAAAAACTGAAACAGATTGTCTAGTGAAACTCACACTCGGCACTCTGATTGGACCAATAAACTGTCAATCAACACAGGTAGGGTGGTAAACTAGCAAACAGATTGCCGATTTGCTGTACCGATATAGGATCGGGTGCAGCGCAAACTTCAAATTATGGGAAGAGAGGATTGCCATAATAAATAAATATGCGCAACAAAAAACTGTTTGGTGATCAAGAAACTCAGCAATGGGGCAACAATTACTAGCATAGGTCTACTGGTATTTTGGTATGTAATAACTGCTTCAAATTGATAATTTAATGCATTTGTAATTTGTTTAAAATTAATTATTACTGTGGCAAAGACGGACCACAGGCGCTGCTTTTCACCTGCGCTCTACAAACTCCCGCCAGTGGAGAGTGCTTTTTTTATTGTGCTCATGAACATTCACAAGGCTCATGAGGTAGAAGTTCTGTTTATTTAATTCAATGTATGGTTTCCTTTGTTCCAGTGGAGGTTCCTCAGAGGAGGAAGGGGAGGACCATCCTCCTCTGTGAATAATTTATTGCCACCGGGACCCGCCGGTCGCCGGTGTAACTGCTAAACTGCTTGCTGCTGACTGTACACTGTACTGATTGTAACGGGTTTAAACACGTTAGTTCTAGTAGTTATGTTGACCACGATGTTAATATGGTGACAACGATGTAGGATGATGTAAGCTGTGTGTAGCGGTTAGTGGTTATGATATTATGGTTTGGCTTGGAAAGCAGTTTTTCGCCTGGTCACAGAAAGCTATCCACAAGCGAAGGGAAAAGAAGTCTCAAGGTATTGCTCTTCTGAGGTAGAGTACCTTATGATAAGCTGTAGACCACACTATCTACCAAGAGAGTTCTCATCTATATTATTCGTAGCCATCTATTTACCACCACAAACCAATGTTGGCCATAAGACCGCACTCAACCAACTCTATAAGGCCATAAGAAAACAAGAAAATGTTCATCCAAAAGCGGTGCTCCTAGTGGCCTGGGACTTTAATGCAGGCAAACTTAAATCCGTTTGACCTAATTTCTACCAGCATGTCACATTTGCAACCAGAGGGGGAAAAAAACTCTAGACCACCTTTACTCCACACACAGAGATGCATACAAAGCTCTCCCCTGCCCTCCATTTGGTAAATCTGACCATTATTCCATCCTCATGATTCCTGCTTACAAGCTAAAACTAAAGCAGGAAGTACCAGTGACTCGCTCAATACGAAAGTGGTCAGATGACGCGGATGCTACGCTACAGGACTGTTTTGCTAGCACAGACTGGAATATGTTCCGGGATTCATCAAATGGCATTGAGGAGTATACCCCCTCGGTCATAGGCTTCATCAATAAGTGCATCGACAACATAGTCCCCATAGTGACCGTATGTACATATCCCAACCAGAAGCCATGGATTACAGGAAACATCCGCATCGAGCTAAAGGCTAGACCTGCCACTTTCAAGGAGCGGGACACTTATAGGAAATCCCGCTATGCCCTCAGACGAACCATCAAACAAGGAAAGCGTCAATACAGGATTAAGATTGAATCCTACTACACCAGCTCTGAAGCTCGTCGGATATGGCAGGGCTTGAAAACGATTATGGACTACAAAGGGAAACCCAGACGCGAGCTACCCAGTGACGCGAGCCTACCAGACGAGCTAAATACCTTTTATGCTCGCTTCGAGGCAAGCAACACTGAAGCATGCACGAGAGCACCAGCTGTTCGACTGTGTGATAACGCTCTCTGTAGTCGATGTGAGCAAGAACTTTAAACAGGTCAACATTCACAAAGCCGCGGGGCCAGACAAATTACCAGGACTTGTACTCAAAGCATGCGCAGACCAACTGGCAAGTGTCTTCACTGACCGAGTCTGTAATACCTACATGTTTCAAGCAGACCACCATAGTCCTTGTGACTAAGGAAGCGGAGGTAACCTGCCTCAATGATTACCGCCCCATGGCCCTCACGTCGGTAGCCATGAAGTGCTTTGAAAGGCTGGTCATGGCTCACATCAACAGCATCCTCCTGGATACTCTAGACCCACTCCAATTCGCATACAGCCCCAACAAATCCCCAGATGACACAATCTCAATCGCACTCCACACTGCCCTTTCCCACCTGGACAAAAGGAACACCTATGAGAGAATGCTATTCATTGTCTACAGCTCAGCGTTCAACACCATAGTGCCCACGAAACTCATCATTAAGCTCATCACTAAGCTAAGGACCCTAGGAATAAACACCTCCCTCTGCAACTGGATCCTGGACTTCCTGACGGGCTGCCAAAGGTGGTAAGGGTAGGCAACAACACGTCTGCCACACTGATCCTCAATTCTGGGGTCCCTCAAGGGTGTGTTCTTAGTCCCCTCCTTTACTCCCTGTTCACCCACGACTGCGTGGCCAAACATGACTCCAACACCATCATGAAGTTTGCTGACGACACAACAGTGGTAGGCCTTATCACCGACAACGATGAGACAGCCTATAGGGAGGAGGTCAGAGACCTGGCAGTGTGGTGCCAGGACAACAACCTCTCCCTCAATGTAAGGAAGACAAAAGAGCTGATCGTGGACTACAGAAAAAGGCGGGCTGAACAGGCTCCCATTAACATTGACGGGGCTGCAGTGGAGCGGGTCGAGAGTTTCAAGTTCCTTGGTGTCCACATCACCAACAAACTATCGTGGTCCAAACAAACCAAGACAGTTGTGAAGAGGGCACGACAACACCTTTTCCCCCTCAGGAGACTGAAAAGATTTGGCATGGGTCTCCAGATCCTCAAAAAGTTCTACAGCTGCACCTTCGAGAGTATGACCGGTTGAATCACCACCTGGTATGGCAACTGCTCGGCATCTGGCCGTAAGGCGCCACAGAGGGTAGTGCGTACGGCCCAGTACATCACTGGGGCTGAGCTTCCTGCCATTCTGGACCTATATAATAGGTGGTGTCAGAGGAAAGCCCCAAAAATTGTCAGAGACTCCAGTCACCCAAGTCATAGACTGTTTTCTCTGCTACCGCATGGCAAGTGGTTCCGGAGCGCCAAGTCTAGGACCAAAAGGCTCCTTAACAGCTTCTACCCCCAAGCAATAAGACTGCTGAACAATTAATCAAATGGCCCCCCATTTGTTAAGTACACTGCTGCTACTCGCTGTTTATTATCTACGCATAGTCACTTCACCTCTAACTACATGTACAAATTACCTCGACTAACCTGCACCCCCGCACATTGACTCGGTACCGGTACCACCTATATATAGCCTCGTTATTGTTATTTTATTGTGTTACTTTTTATTATTTTTTACTTTAGTTCATTTGGTAAATATTTTCTTAACTCTTTCTTCAACTGCACTGTTGGTTACGGGCTTGTAAGTAAGCATTTCTACACTCGCATGTGACAAATAAAGTTTGATTTGATTTGATGAGAGGAGGAGAGTGCATAGATGCGAGAAGGAATACAACGCTCAAAGGGATCATTCATGCTGTTTGTATGTGGCTGCTATGAAAGTGAACTGTGTTTGCATGTGAACAGGGGTGTATTCATTCCGCCGATTCTGCTAACGTTTTTGAAACAGAAGCAAACGTAATGAAACGGGGATAAACTTACCTGAATTTGTCCAATAGAAACTCTTGTTTGCAACTGTTGGACTAATGATTACACCCTAGATCAGCTAGATGCAGGCTAGAGTGTGCAAGGCGGTATTGAATGTGTCAATGTCTGTCACCTTGATTACTCAAATTTCTACCGACCTACGTTGTATACTTTCATTCATAGGCTAAGTTGTAGCTAGCAACCTCATGATGGGCATAGGGAAAATTTAAGTATCATGTAGTACCTTAAACCTATCATGTTATATTAACCTGGCTGAATGGAATGTGAATGACAGTCATCCAGTATCCTGTAATAGAAATAAGGCCATGCTCATAAAAAAATTATCATCCTCCCACATCTTAAATGGCAACCACTACTTAAATGGCAGCCAATACTTTGTTCATATTTCACAGGTTATGTCGGAGTTCCGTATGTCTGTTTGCCACGTTCAAAACAACTGGGAACTCGGAAAAATACGAAATCAAATCATGACGTCAGTGATCTTCAGGTCGGAAAGTCGGAGCTCTAGAAAGAGGCCCGAGTTCCTGAGTTGGAATCCCGAGTTGGATGACCGTTCCAAATGATTCTTCCCAATTGGAGCTTGTTTTTTCAGAGTTCCCAGTTGTTTTGAGAGCACTGAAGTCGGAAGTCGAACATTTCCGAATTCCCAGTTCCGAGTTCCCAGTTGTTTTGAACGTGGCATTTGTCCTACGTCTCTGCCATTCTGGTTGTGCGTAATAGGAGCGCGCGCGCCTCAGGGCGCAGAGAAATAGGCTACGTGGCCTGCGCTCCACGCATTGGAGTCAGAACGTTGAATAAGAGAAAATGATTGTTCCATGTATGCATTTTGTTGAAATATCATTAATAAGCATTAAGTCTGAATAAGACGAATGTAACAATGGATGTGGAAAATGCCTTTTACATTGTAATACCAGGTTATTGATTGTAATTGCCAATTGGGTAATTGTATGGTCCTGGGGGCCAAGAGCTTGTATTATTTAGGCCTACCTGTTTGAGCTCCTGTTTGACAGATTCGATTTGGTTTTTCAAGGGGAGGTTACAGTCTTGCCCTCTACCTGTGTCTGCTCAGATAGGACATGTTAAGCCTGATACAGAGGCTATTTCTTTTGGTCTATTGCCTCTGTATATTTGGTAAATCTACTTGTATATTTTGTATTATAAAGTGGGTGGTTCATGCCCTGAATGCTGATTGGCTGACAGCCGTGGTATGTCCGGCCGTATACCACGGGTATGACCATTTTTACTGCTCTAATTACATTGGTAACCCGTTTATAATAGCAATAAGGCACCTCTGGGGTTTGTGGTACATGGCCAAAATACCATGGCTAAGGGCTGTGTCCAGGCACTCCATGCTGCATCGTACATAAGAACTGCCCTTAGGCGTGGTATTTTGGCCATATAGCACAACCCCTCGGGCCTTATTGCGTAATTAAATTTAACCTGCTTTCACCATTGGATCACCAAGACCTGTAAATAAATCTACACTCTGAGCATGTCAACCTGCCTTGCCTTCTGCTGATTTCATGCCCTTACAACTGCCACAAGGTCCCTATTTTACAATTACATAGGCAAATCAAAATGTGTTGTAGACAAAATAATGAAAAGGGCTGTCTGGTAGCCTCAATAAATAGACGACAATGATTTGTAGTTGAACAAGTTGTTGCATGTATAGATATATATTTTTTTTCTTGACTTGAGACCTGATTTGAAAACTTGTGACTGGACTCTTAGAATGAACTACTTGGACTTGACTCAAGTCTTGACCCGTTCTACTTGAGACTCGACTTGAGACTCGGACCTTGTCACTTGAGATTTGCGTGTGACTCGAATAATAGTGACTTGGTGCCACCTCTGATTTATACTGTATTTTTATAAACATTTGTGAATTCCAGTGGGATCAAATATTCTTGTCCACGTATAGTTACAACCTTATCAATAGGCTAATAAATAACATTGACCAAATTCACCATAAAATCATTTCACACTTGCACAATGTTATTCAAATTGTATTATCCATAACTGCTGTGTAATCCATCACCGCTGTGTAGTGTGCTCTGCGGTAGCATCATTGATCATTGAGTGTATTTCCTGTAACCTGTCTGTGACTCCACTGTTAGCAACTTCGCGTGTTTGTCTTGAAGAACCTCATCAAAGGATCTGCCGCTATGTCTGAAAAAACGGAGGTTGATTTAACCGGAGCTAAGCAAAACACCGGTGTATGGCTAGTAAAGGTATGTTGCCTAAAATCTAATTCAACGGTAAGTCATATCCATACACATATTGGTCACACCTGACGGTTTTCTTGAGGAATAGCCTAGCATTTAGCTAGCTAAATTACCACCTCCGGTCTCTTTTTAACTTTTGTTTGACCTGATCAGGTTCCCAAGTACTTGGCCCAGCAGTGGGCCAAAGCATCCGGAAAAGGAGAAATTGGAAAGCTTAAGATTGTAAAGTAAACACTGACCATTCACTATAACTCCACATCTGTTCATTACTGAAAACATATGACTGCTTTTCAGAGGGGTTCAACACTACCAGACATAGAAATGTTGACTTTTGCAGTGGACATCATGCTCAATTTTGTAGTTGGTGATGCTAGTTATAAATGGTGCAAAATTCAGTAATCTGGTTCTTCAGGAATTAGCTGTCTAATGAGACAATTAGTGTAGCCTATGTTGTAGTTTCCTGAAAGTAAATGCATTTCCCCCCCCCTCATAGGAAACAAGGAAAAGCAGATGTAAGTATGTTACTTGTTGCCACAAGGTGTCACTGTAAACCCATACGTTGTTCCTCGTCCTCAATAATACCTTAAACTTTTGGAAGCGTTCTAGAAAACAGTAGCTGTATTATTAGAACATAATTTTCATTATTGGAAGTCATGTTTATGGATTCATAGACTATGATTAGTTGAATCAGAGGTTTTACTGCTTGGTTTAAACAAAAGCCTGCATCCATGCTGGGATGTTAGCGGATCCAAAGGTTTGTGGTGTTTCCGTTAGGTGTCGTTCACCCTGAATGAGGACCTGACCAGCCTGTCTGCCCTGGGGGAGAAGGCAGCGTCGGTACGAGCTCCCCGAGACCACCCATTCACCATGCATAGTGTGGGGGGGCAGACCCTGGCTGTGTTCACTGAGACCTCTGCAGGTAACAGACTACTGCCCTGCTCTAATACTGGTAAAACACCATGGAGATATGTTTCATTTTGAGTTGACGGTTTATGGTGCCTTTGAGTTGATGAATCATAAATATTCAAGAGATGAGACTCCTTGAGATTAATCAGATTAGATTTGGGTCGTCATGCTCAAGCAATGGAGAGATTCATCATCAAGACTTCTCATTTGGCCTATTTGAGTTGACTTGTCTTAAAAGCTGTAGCTGGAATGCCGACAAACTATTTTATACTCTCCTGATTTTGCCTTGCTCTATTGTAGACAGAGTTATTACGATTACTCTAATGCACTGATTTATTCATTTTTTTACCTCTTTAAAATGTTATAAAACAATTCTCATCAAATAGATTTACCCAACTTTATTTTAAACAGCCTACTGTAGAGACACAGGAGAGGAATGCTTCTTTGGTTTATAGTTAATCCATGAGGTGCTCTTTGTTCATTGGATGAAATAATATAGAACAAGAATAAATTGATTAAGATTTTAATTAAGATTAAGATTAAAACCGAAATTTGACTTCCACTTTTAACCCCTCAGAAACACACAGATACAGGTTTTTTGTAAAGGTGCAGGGGGCTGCCACACGGCTCCCAGTGGGCTGTTGTTGTGTGGGGTTTGCTCAAGGGCACAACAACAGGTAGTGGTATATAGGATTTGATATCAGCAACCCTTCCGCCTGCCACCTCACTTCCCGACAGATTTGTCCCGTCAGACCCGGGATTGGAACTGGCAACCCTTTGGTTGCTGGCTCGCCTCTAATTGCTAGGCCACCTGCTGCCCTCATAAGCCATAGGTTTGTGGTGCACCCATGTGTTGCGATTACAACCGCCTTCATCAGCTGGATAGTAAACAATGTAGTGAAAAAATTGAAATGCCTTTATTGTTTTCTGCTTATGCAAGAATAAAAAAGCGCACCGATGCGTTGCGGCTCCAACGGCCTTCATCAGGCTGACAAAGAATAGTGGTGGATAACAGGTGTGTATATACCAACTCTCACAGGAAGTCACTAAATTCATTTCCATATGTAATTAATAAAGTAAAGAAACTTGTGTGGAAAAAAACACATTCAAGATACAAAGATAATCATGGGATGGTATAATGAGAATGCAATACCACAAAAATGTATGCAGTATCATAAAAAATGATGCGTAACAAAGGAAAATACAAACTATGTACACATGAGCTCATGTTACCAAACTTAAATAAGCATGGAGCACAAAAAAATTATAAACTATATCTCTTTTACAGAAAAGGAAAATAATCAATTTCCTCATTTAGACCTGGCAATACAGTGACTCTTAGTATAAAGATCCAGAACGTTTTGCGTTGTAGGAGTCGTTTGAGATGATCTCCCCCTGCCTGCAAGAACTGGGAAACACTTCAATGGCCATTGGGTTCAAAGAGTTTGGGTTGCCATGACCAGCCTGTCTAATAGCCATAGGATACTTGTTGTTAGTGGTCCTTATAGTGTAAGCATGTTCAGACACCCTGTACTTGAGTCTTCACTTAGTACGTTCTATGTAAATGCACCCACAGGCACTTCAGCCTGTACACCACATGTTGCAGTTGACATACATTTGCACTTGGTAGGTTCTAGATCCAAAAGTGTCCCTGACTATTTGTTTTTACAATGTGATAGCAGTGATTTTAGTTACCACATGGGAAGTTGCTTGGGGAGCCAACTTGGCTTAATTACTCTGGTGAGGTCGCTGCGCACCAACTTATCTTTGAGGGTAGGAGCCCTTCTCTAAGTGAAGGCTGGGGGACTAGGATCACTTTCAATTATAATAATTAATAATAATTTATTAAACTTAAAGAATCTCAAAGCACTTCAAAGTACACAAAGACAAGTAATTTAGAAAAAAAACAACATAAGATGGACAGTCATTAGAAAGTGCAAGGCTTGAGTGGTCATCTCAGGGAGGTGGTTAAGGGGGGAGAGAAAGTCCGGAGGCAGGCAGGAAGCGCGATTTCATCATTTCAAGTTGCCTCTGTCTTTTCTGTAGTAGAACTCAGTCAGATGAAGTTTGAGCTAAGCCACTGCAGTCCATGATCTCCGTAGTAGGTAGCTAGCTAACTAATCTTTCGCTACTACCAAAATGGAGCACTCACTTGGATGATGCTACGGCAGTTACGTGGCGCCAGAAAGCACACCACATTTCAATAATAATTCAAGGCCTCCTGAGTGGCGAAGCGGTCTAAGGCATTCCAGTGCTTAAGGCGTCACTACAGATCCGGGTTCGATCCCGGGCTGTTTCACAGCCGGCTACGACTGGCAGACCCATGAGGCGACGCACAATTGGCTCAGCATCGCCCCGGTTAGGGGAGGGTTTGGCCGGCCATAATGTCCTTGTCCCATCGCGCTCTAGCAACACCTGTGGCGCAACGGGCGCATGCACACTGACACTGTCGCCAGTTGTACGGTGTTTCCTCCGGCACGTTGGTGTGGCTGGCTTCCAGGTTAAAGACACGGCGGTTGGAACCAAAAATCTCAAATTTGGACTCATCAGACCAAAGGACAGATTTCCACCGGTCTAATGTCCATTGCTCGTGTTTCTTGGGCCAAGCAAGTCTCTTATTATTATTGGTGTCCTTTAGTAGTGGTTTCTTTGCACCAATTTGACCATGAAGGCCTCTGAACAGTTGTTGTTGAGATGTCTGTTACTTGAACTCTGTGAAGCATTTATTTGGGCTGCAATTTCTGAGGCTGGTAACTCTAATGAACTTATGCTCTGTAGCAGAGGAAACTCTGGGTCTTCTTTTCCTGTGGCGGTCCTCATGAGAGCCAGTTTCATCATAGCGCTTGATTTGTTTTTGAGATTGCACTTGAAGTAACTTTCAAAGGTCTTGACATTTTCCGCATTGACTGACCTTCATGTCTTAAAGTAATGATGGACTGTCGTTTCTCTTTGCTTAATTGAGCTGTTCTTGCCACAATATGGACTGAGCCCTATTTGGTAAAATACCATCTTTTGTATACCCACTCTTACCTTGTCACAACAATTGATTTGGCTCAAATGCATTAAGAAGGAAAGAAATTCCACAAATTAACTTTTAACAACACACCTGTTAATTGACGAGGAATCCAGGTGACTACCTCATGAAGCTGGTTGAGAGAATGCCAAGAGTGATTAAAGCTGTCATCATGGCAAAGGGTGGCTACTTTGAAGAGTCTCAAATATAAAGTATATTTTGATTTGTTTAACACTTTTTTGTTTACTACAGGATTCTATATGTGTTATTTCATAGTTTTGATGTCTTCACTATTATTCTAAAATGTAGAAAATAGTTAAAATAAAGAAAAACCCTGGATTGTGTGGGTGTCCAAACTTTTGACTGGTACTGTATGTAAAAAGGCGCATTTCTACGTTTTGTAGAAGAAACACATTTTTGTTAAAAAGTTCTACCCAATGACATCATCAAAAGTTTACTCTTTTTTTTTTTAAACTTTTTTTATTTTCCTAATCCTACCCTGTGATCAGGGTAGGACTTTTCTTATCTTTTTAACCACAGATCATAGAAACACACCGTTTTCACATAGTGCCTTCAGAAAGTATTCAATTGACTTTTTCCACATTTTGTTACGTTACAGCCTTATTCTAAAGTTGATTAAATATATATTTTTTCTTTATCAATCTACGCACAATACCCCATAATGACAAAGCAAAAACAGGTTATACTTTTTTTTATTTTATAAAATAGCATAAATGTATCACATTTACATAAGTATTCAGACCCGTTACTCAGTACTTTGTTGAAGCACCTTTGGTAGCGATAACAGCATCGAGTCTTCTTGGGTATGACACTACAAGCTTGGCACACCTGTATTTGGGGAGTTTCTCCCATTCTTCTCTGCAGATCCTCTCAAGCTCTGTCAGGTTGGATGGGAGCATTGCTGCACAGCTATTTTCAGGTCTCTACAGAGATGTTCGATCGGGTTCTGGCCGGGCCACTCAAGGACATTCGGGGACTTGTCCCGAAGCCACTCCTGCATTGTCTTGGCTGGGTCGTTGTCCTGTTGGAAGTTGAACCTTCGTCCCAGTTTGAGGTCCTGAGCACTCTGGAGCAGGTTTTCATCAAGGATCTCTCTGTACTTTGCTCCATTCATCTTTGCTTCGATCCTGACTAATCTCCCAGTCCTTGACGCTTAAAAACATCCCCATAGCATGATGCTTCCACCACCATACTTTACAGTAGGGATGGTGCCAGGTTTCCTCCAGACATTACGCTTGGCATTCAGGCCAAAGAGTTCAGTCTTGGTTTCATCAAACCAGAGAATCTTGTTTCTCATGGTCAGTCCTTTTAGGTGCCTTTTGGCAAACTCCAAGCGGGCTGTCGTGCCTTTTACTGAGGAGTGGCTTCTGTCTGGCCACTCTACCATAAAGTCTTGATTGGTGGAGCGCTGCAGATATGGTTTTCCTTCTGGAAGGTTCTCCTACCTCCACAGAGGAACTCTAGAGCTCTGTCAGAGTGACCATCAGGCTTTTGGTCACCTTCCTGACCAAGGCCCTTTTCCCCCGTTTGCTCAGTTTGGCCAGGCGGCCATCTCTAGGAAGTGTCTTGATGGTTCCTAACTTCTTCCATTTAAGAATGATTGAAGCCACTGTGTTCTTGGAGACCTTCCATACTGCAGACATTTTTTGGTACCCTTCCCCAGATCTGTGCCTCGACACAATCCTGTCACGGAGCTCTACGGACAATTCCTTCAACCTCATGGCTTGGTTTTTGCTCTGACATGCACTGTCAACTGTGGGACCTTTATATAGACAGGTGTGTATCTTTCCAAATCCTGTCCAGTCAATTTAATTTACCACAGGTGGACTCCAAGTTGTAGAAACATCTCAAGGATGACCAATGGAAACAGGATGAACCTGAGCTCAGTTTCGAGTCTCCTAGCAAAGGGTCTGAATACTTCCGTAAATAAGGTATTTCCGTTTTTTTTATTTTTAATACATTTGCAAAGAATTCTAAAAACCTGTTTTCACTTTGTCATTATGGGTTAATGTGTGTAGCTTGAGGAAAATCCATTTTAGAATAAGGCTGCAATGTAACAAAATGTGGAAAAAGGGAAGGTGTCTGAATACTTTCAGAATGCACTGTATCACTAAACTCTTGTTTCATTTTCTGCAAAGGGCTAGAAGACAATGCCTATTGCATTCAATGTTATGTAGGACTGAGACTGCAGTACCTATGGCTTCCACTAGATGTCAACAGTCTTTATACAGAGTCTGGAAGGTCTAGCAGTAAGCAGAACGGATAGGAAGAGGAAGTAGTCAGGGGACCACTTTTGTTTACAACGTTTGACGGGCGCAAGATTGTGAACGCGCAACACTTTATTTTCCTTTCCTATTGTTCACGTTATCGTCCGGTTGAAATATTACAGTAAATATACATAAAAGGATACCTAAGGATACATAAAAAATGATGTTTGATTTGTTTGTAGAAAGTTTATAGGTATAATTTGAACGTGTTCTCTTCACGGTTCAATGGGCGACTCAACGGTGGATTTTCTGATCATAACGCGCCAACCAAACGGAGATTTATGGATATAATAAATGACTTTTTCTAACAAAAGAACCATTTGATGTCTTCGTTGGACACTTGGGAAGCCCTCAGCAGAAGTTCTTCGAAAGGTAAGTGATATTTTTTAGCTCTTATATGGGTTTTGTGTGACCCGCGCTGGATATGAATTTATGCTAATGTGGAAAATATGTGGGGTGCTATCCTCAAACAATCAAATGTTGTGCTTTCGCCATAAAGCCTTTTTGAAATCTGACAATGCTGTGATATTGCCAAGAAGCAGAGCTTTTGATGACTATGCAACACTTGTATATTGATGAATGTTTAATAATTCAACTTTTGGATTTTGAATTTGGCGCCTTACATTTCACCGGGTAGTGTCGGGAGTGGCCCGCTAGCGCGCCGCTACTCCCTAAGTAGTTAAGGAATCAAAATCTTTGTTTAGCCTACTGTGGCACTTAATGCCTTCTCATGTGCATGCACAGTATTAGCACACACACCCATATATTAATGATCTATGGATGATTCTCAAAGAACACAGAGGGCACATCCACAGGTCGATATAAGATGGCGCCAGTGTTCCTAACCAATGTTGTTATTTTGTTTGTTTCTTTGCGTTGTTTGTAACTTTATTTTTGTACTTATTTTGTACACAATGTTGCTCAGAACAGCGATTACTCACCACGAACTGGCAGAATATTTTTTTTCCTTTAACGAGTCCGACGAGCCCGATGTGAATGACATACTGCTTTCCCGGGAACAGGCCCAGATCCCCGTCATTTGCATGGAGAGAAGGCGGAGAAAAAGGGGACCGAGGTCGGGCTGCTTTCTGAGAATTTTTAGGCAATCGAATAAACCCCCACTGCCTTCCGTTCTGCTAGCAAACGTACAATCTTAAGAAAATAAAATCGATGACCTACGCGGAAGATTAAACTACCAACGGGACATTACAAACTAATATCTTATGCTTCACGGAGTCGTGGCTGAACGACGACATTATCAACATACAGCTGGCTAGTTATACGCTGTATCGGCAGGATAGAACAGCGGCGTCTGATAAGACAAGGTGCGGCGGACTATGTATTTTTGTAAATAACAGCTGGTGCATGATATCTAAGGAAGTCTTGAGGTTTTGCTCGCCTGAGGTAGAGTATCTCATGATAATTTGTAGCCTACACTATCTACCTAGAGAGTTTTCATCTGTATTTTTCGTAGCTGTCCACATACCACCACAGACCGATGCTGGCACTAAGACCGCACTCAATGAGCTGTATTCCACCATTCCTCTGATGGCATTGAAGAGTACACTACATCAGTCATTGGCTTCATCAATAAGTGCATCGATGACGTTGTCCCCACAGTGACCGTCCGTACATACCCCAACCAGAAGCCATGGATTACAGGCAACATCTGCACTGAGCTAAAGGCTAGAGCTGCCGCTTTCAAGGAGCGGGACTCTCACCTGGAAGCTTATAAGAAATCCTGCTATTCCCTCTGACAAACCATCAAACAGGCAAAGCGTCAATACAAAACTAAGATTGAATCGTACTACACTGGCTCTGACGCTCGTCGGATGTGGCAGGGCTTGCAAACCATTACAGACTACAAAGGGAAGCACAGCCGAGAGCTGCCCAGTGACACAAGCCTACCAGACAAGCTAAACTACTTCTAAGCTCGATTCGAGGCAAATAACAATGAAACATGCTTGAGAACACCAGCAGTTCCGGAAGACTGTGTGATCATGCTCTCCGCAGCCGATTACCAGGACGTGTACTGCGAGCATGCGCTGACCAACTGGCAAGTGTCTTCGCTGACATTTTCAACCTCTCCCGTCCAAGTCTGTAATACCAACATATTTGAAGCAGACCACCATAGTCTTTGTGCCCAAGAACACTAAGGTAACCTGCCTAAATGACTATCAACCCTTAGCACTCACGTCTGTAGCCATGAAGTGCTTTGAAAGGCTGGTCATGGCTCACATCAACACCATTATCCCAGAAACCCTAGACCCACTCCAATTTGCATACCGCCCTAACAGATCCACAGATGATGCAATCTCTATTGCACTCCACACTTCCCTTTCCCACCTGGACAAAAGGAACACCTATGTGAGAATGCTATTCATTGACTACAGCTCAGCGTTCGACACCATAGTGCCCTCAAAGCTCATCAATAAGCTAAGGACCCTGGGACTAAACACCTCCCTCTGCAACTGGATCCAGGATTCCTGACAGGCCACCCCCCAGGTGGTAAGGGTAGGTAACAACACATTTGCCTCGTTGATCCTCAACACCAGGGGCCCCTGAGGGGTGCGTGCTCAGTCCCCTCCTGTACTCCCTGTTCACTCATGACTGCACGGCCAGGCACGACTCCAACACCATCATTAACTTTTCCCATGACACAACAGTGGTAAGCCTGATCACCGTCAACGACGAGACAGCCTATAGGGAGGTGGTCAGAGACCTGGCCGTGTGGTGCCAGGACAACAACCTCTCCCTCAACGTGATCAAGACAAAAGAGATGATTGTGGACTACAGGAAAAGAAGACCGAGCACGCCCCCATCCTCATCAACGGGGCTGTAGTGGAGCAGGTTGAGAGCTTCAAGTTCCTTGGTGTCCACATCCCCATGAAACTAATATGGTTCAATCACACCAATACAGTCGTGAAGAGGGCACGACAAAACCTATTCCCCCTCAGGAGACTGAAAAGATTTGGCATGGGTCCTCAGATCCTCAAAAGGTTCTACAGCTGCACCATCGAGAGCATCCTGACTGGCTGCATCACTGCCTGGTATGGCAACTGCTCGGCCTCCAACCGCAAGGCACTACAGAGGGTAGTGCGTCCGGCTCAGTACATCACTGGGGCCAAGCGACCTGCGATCCAGGACCTCTATACCAGGCGGTGTCAGAGGAATGCCCTAAAAATTGCCAAAGACTCCAGCCACCCTAGTCATAGACTGTTCTCTCTGCTACCGCACGGCAAGCAGTACCGGAGCGCCAAGTCTAGGTCCAAGAAGCTTCTAAACAGCTTCTACCCCCAAGCCATAAGACTCCTGAACATCTAATCAAATGGCTACCCAGACTATTTGCATTTCCACCCCTCTTTACACCTCTGCTACTCTGTTGTTGTCGTCATCTATCCATAGTCACTTCAATAACTCTACCTACATGTACATACTACCTCAACTAACCGGTGCCCCCGCACATTGACTCTGTACCGGTTACCCCCCTGTATAAAGTCTCGCTATTGTTGTTTAACTTCTGCTCTTTAGTTACTGGTTACTTTTATCTATTATTCTTGTCTGTATTTTTTTTAACTGCATTGTTGGTTGGGGGCTCGTAAGTAAGCATTTCACTGTAAGGTCTACACCTGTTGTATTCGGCGCATGTGACTAATACAATTTGATTTGAAAAAGTGCCCTGTATATGCTAAAGGGTATGTGTACATTCCATCGAGGGCATAGTGGAACAGTAGGCAGGCAGTTGTTCAGTCAGCTGACTGTCTGTGTGTGAACATTTCCTGCTGATTATTCCTGGCAGCCTCCTTTGTGAGAGAGCAGAGCAAAAGTGGACAACGTCTCTCTGAGAAACAATGACTTTTCCTGCCTGAACAATACACTGCTGCCACTACTGGCTGAATGATGTCCATCAGGACCTGGGCTGGTAGCTTTCACACCAACCTTGGCACATCCACCCAGCTTCTCAGCCCATCAGACACTGCATATTTGTTCTATTCCAGCAACAGCCATTGCTTGATGAATTGAATGAGGTCTTCTATCTAGAGCTGAGCTGGAGAGTAGAGACATGTCCAGTAGGAGAGGGCAGGGAAACTGTCTGCCATCCCTCCCACTCTGGACTTGGCTTCTCCTCTCATTACAGACAAGGACAGAACAGACAGACAGACAGACAGAAGCTCAGTTTTCTGCCTGGCAAAAATCACATGACAGCTCCAGTAGAGAGACTGGAGAGAGAACTGAGCAGGTCTGAGGGGGTTCAGCTCTCTTTGATCTTTGTAGTTAATTTAAATGTGTTGACTGCAGAACTTCTGGTGAATGGAGCTAGGTAAGACCTATTCCTAGAATACTGTAGGCTACTGTACACAGCAGGCACGTTGATGAATCTGGTCCAAAATTAATACATGAAACTTTGGGCTTGAAATGGTATCACTTTATCAGGGATTTTTTCACCTAAAGAAAAGCTAGACAGTCAGGGAGAATAGAAAAATCACAAAACAATACATTTAGCAGTGTTCATTTAGTTATTTTGTTTGAGCAAAAGAACACAGATTTATCCAAGGAAAAATGCATAGAATTGCAGGAAACTAGCTTTAAAACTGCCACATTTTCTCAGCTGCATGGCAAAATGTATAGAATTATAGGAAACTTGCTTTAAAACTGCTAAATAAAATCTCAGCTCCATGGAGAAATGTGTATAATTGCAAGAAAATAGCTTAAGATTTCTTTATAGTGCCGAGATGGCTTCCTCTAAATGTAACCTTTCTGACTGCCCGAACATGCTCACTGCCTCGGATTCAGACTGCTACATTTCTTTCAAGCTGCATCAGATCCTACGAGAGAGAGAGGCAGCAAAGACAGACAAACCGACAAAGAACATGACAGCGGGGAATTTTGCTCAAAGCAATTAGATGCACTCAGGATTTGTGTACTGTATATCAGCATCACTCATCCACTCCACAACAGGTGGGCTCTTTCTGCTGTGTGTAATGCAGTATGATTATCTCCAGACAGAGTCAAAGGGGTCTTGGCTGACCGCGTGTCTGCAGTAATAGCAGAGTACAGAGTGTTATTAAAAATTATCTGTCTCTCTCTCTACAGGGAGAATCTCTATGCTCTGCTCACCAGACCTGGCTACTCTGTTGTTTACCGTAGCTTCTGAAACTACTGGAACATTAGATGGAAGTAGTTTCACCCCTGACCAATTGCAATTAAAAAACTTACTGAGAAAACCCCAACCCGTAGGAGTGGGAGAGAGATGAAGAGCGAGGGAGAGAGCGGGAGGGATGAAAGAGAGAGAGAGAAAAAAGAGCAAGAGGGAGGAATGGCTTTCTAACAGTACATACAGCTGAGCCTATTCACTGCCAGCTTTTGTAGCCTGTTGCTAAGCAACCTCTTAATCAATACCTGCTGCATGCCAGAGCTGGGCAGAACACTGAAAAAATAAAACACTTAAAGACATAAAATTACATGAACCAACTACTACTGACATTCCGCGCATGTCTTCTGTAGGAATGACATCATTAATGGACGCAATTAGCGCTGTCTGCGTTGATATACAATGAGTGTACAAAACACAAGGAACAACTTCATAATATTGAATTGCATCCTTTTTTCCCCTTAGAACAGCCTCAAGTCGCCAGGTCATGGACTACAAGGTGTCGAAAGCATTCCACAGGGATGCTGGACCATGCTGACTCCAATGCTTCCCACAGTTGTGTCAAGTTGGCTGGATGTCTTTTGGGTGGTGGACCATTCTTGATACTAACGGGAAACTGTTGAGTGTGAAAAACCCAGCAGCGCTGCAGTTCTTGACACACACAAACCGGTGCGCCTGGCACCTACTACCATACCCCGTTCAAAAGAAGGACTTAAATATTTTGTCTTGCCCATTCACCCTCTGAATGGCACACACAAACAATCCATGTCTCAAAAATCCTTCTTCAACCTGTCTCCTTCCATTCATCTACACTGATTTGAAGTGGATTTAACAGATGACATCAATAAGGGATCATAGCTTCCACGTAGACTGACCAGGTGAATCTATGTCATGGAAAGAGCAGGTACAGTATTTCCACCTATGGTATATCAAATCAAATTGTATTCGTCACATGTGCCAAATACAACAGGTGTAGACCTTACAGTGAAATGCTTACTTATGAGCCCCTAACCAACAATGCAATTTAAAAAAATATGAATAAGAAATAAAAGTAACAAGTAATTAAAGAGCAGCAGTAAAATAACAATAGCGAGACTATATACAGGGTACCGGTACAGAGTCAATGTGCGGGGGCACCGGTTAGTCAAGGTAATTGAGGTCAAATGTACATGTAGGTAGAGATAAAGTGACTATGCATAGATGATAACAACAGAGTAGCAGCGGTGTAAAAGTGGGGGAGGGGGCAATGCAAATAGTATTGGTTGTCATTTGATTAGATGTTTAGAAGTCTTATGGCTTGGGGGTAGAAGCTGTTTAGAAGCCTCTTGGACCTAGACTTGGCGCTCCGGTACCGCTTGCCGTGCTGTTGCAGAGAGAACAGTCTGACTAGGGTGTCTGGAGTCTTTGGCAATTTTTAGGGCCTTCCTCTGACACCACATAGAGGTCCTGGATGGCAGGAAGCTTGGCCCAGGTGATGTACTGGGCCGTTCGCACTACCCTCTGAAGTGCCTTGCGGTCGGAGGCCGAGCAGTTCCATACCAGGCGGTGATGCAACAAGTCAGGATGCTCTCTATGGTGCAGCTGTAGAAACTTTTGAGGATCTGTGGATCCATGCCAAGTCTCCTGAGGGGGAATAGGTTTTGTCGTGCCCTCTTCACGACTGTCTTGGTGTGTTTGGACCATGATAGTTTGTTGGTGATGTGGACACCAAGGAACCTGAAGCTCTCAACCTGCTCCACTACAGCCCCGTCGATGAGAATGGGGGTGTGCTCGGTCCTCCTTTTCCTGTAGTCCACAATCATCTCTTTTGTCTTGATCACGTTGAGGGAGAGGTTGTTGTCCTGGCACCACACGGCCAGGTCTCTTACCACCTCCCTATAGGCTGTCTCATCGTTGTCGGTGATCAGGTCTACCACTGTTGTGTCATCTGCAAATGTAATGATGGTGTTGGAGTCGTGCCTGGCTGTGCAGTCATGAGTGAACAGGGAGTACAGGAGGGGACTGAGCACGCACCCCTGACGGGCCCCTGTGTTGAGGATCAACGTGGCGGATGTGTTGTTACCTACCCTTACCATTTGGGGGTGGCCCGTCAGGAATCCAGGATCCAGTTGCAGAGGGAGGTGTTTAGTCCCATTGATGAGCTTTGAGGGCACTATGGTGTCGAACGCTGAGCTGTAGTCAATGAATAGCATTCTCACATAGGTGTTCCTTTTGTGCAGGTGGAAAAGGGCAGTGTGGAGTGCAGTAGGGATTGCATCATCTGTGGATCTGTTAGGGCGGTATGCAAATTGGAGGGTTTCTGGGATAATGGTGTTGATGTGAGCCATGACCAGCCTTTCAAAGCACTTCATGGCTACAGACGTGAGTGCTACGGGTTGATAGTCATTTAGGCAGGTTACCTTAGTGTTCTTGGGCACAAAGACTATGGTGGTCTGCTTCAAATATGTTGGTATTACAGACTTGGACGGGAGAGGTTGAAAATGTCAGCGAAGACACTTGCCAGTTGGTCAGCGCATTCTCGCAGTACACGTCCTGGTAATTGTCTGGCCCTGCGGCCTTGTGAATGTTTACCTGTTTGAAGGTCTTACTCACATCGGCTGTGGAGAGCATGATCACACAGTCTTCCGGAACAGCTGGTGCTCTCATGCATGTTCAGTGTTATTCGCCTCGAATCGAGCATAGAAATAGTTTAGCTCGTTTGGTAGAGTCGTGTCACTGGGCAGCTCTCGGCTGTGCTTCCCTTTGTAGTCTGTAATGGTTTGCAAGCCCTGCCACATCCGACGAGCATCAGACCCGGTGTAGTACGATTCGATCTTAGTTCTGTATTGACGCTTTGCCTGTTTGATGGTTTGTCGGAGGGCATAGCGGGATTTCTTATAAGCTTCCGGGTGAGAGTCACGCTCCTTGAATGCGGCAGCTCTAGCCTTTAGCTCAATGCAGATGCTGCCTGTAATCCATGGCTTCTGGTTGGGCTATGTATGTACGGTCACTGTGGGGACGACATCGTTGATTTACTTATTGATGAAACCAATGACTGATGTGGTGTACTGTTCAATGCCATCGAAGGAATCCCGGAACATATTCCAGTCTGTGCTAGCAAAACAGTGCTGTAGCTTAGCATCTGCTTCATCTGACCACTTTTTTTATTGATCTAGTCATTGGCAGTTCCTGCTTTAATTTTAGCTTGTAAGCAGGAATCAGGAGGATCGAATTATGGTCAGATTTGCCAAATGGAGGGTGAGGTAGAGCTTTGTATGCGTCTCTGTGTGTAGGTGGTCCAGAGTTTTTTTTTTTTTTTTTTTTTTTTTTTTTTTTTTTTTCTCTTTTTCCACATTTTGTTACGTTACAGCCTTATTCTGAAATTGATTAAATTGTAAAAAAAATCCTGATCAATCTACACACACTACCCCGTAATGACAAAGCGAAAACAGATTTTAGCAAATGTATTACAAATAAAAAACACCTTATTTATATAAGTATTCAGACCCTTTGCTTTGAGACTCAAAATTGAGCTCAGGTGCATCCTGTTTTCATTGATCATTCTTGAGATTTTTCTTCAACTTGATTGGAGTCCACCTGTGGTTAATTCAATTGATTAGACAGGATTTGGAAAGGCACACACCTGTCTATATAAGGTCCCACATTTGACTGTACATGTCAGAGCAAAAACCAAGCCATGAGGTTGAAGGAATTGTCCGTAGAGCTCTGAGACAGGATTGTGTCGAGGCACAGATCTGGGGAAGGGTACCAAAAACTTTCTGCAGCATGGAAGGTCCCCAAGAACACAGTGGCTGGCCTCCATCATTCTTAAATGGAAGAAGTTTGGAACCACCAAGACTCTTCCTAGAGCTGGCCGCCCGGCCAAACTGTGCAATCTGGGGAGAAGGGCCTTGGTCAGGGAGGTGACCAAGAACCCGATGGTCACTCTGATAGAGCTTCAGCGTTTCTCTGTGGAGATGGGAGAACCTTCCATAAAGACAAGCATCTCTGCAGCACATGACTGCCTGCTTTGAGTGGCAGCATCATGCTGTGGGGATGTTTTTCAGCGGCAGGGACTGGGAAACTAGTCAGGATCGAGGGAAAAGATGAACGGAGCACAGTACAGAGAGATCCTTGATGAAAACCTGCTCCAGAGAGCTCAGGACCTCAGACTGGGGTGAAGGTTCACCTTCCAACTGGACAACGACCCTAAGCACACAGCCAAGGCAATGCAGGAGTTGCTTTGGGACAAGTCTCTGAATGTCCTTGAGTGGCCCAGCCAGAGCCCGGACTTGAACCCGATCAAACATCTCTGGAGAGACCTGAAAATAGCTGTGCAGCAACGCTCCTAATTCAACCTGACAGAGCTTGAGAGGATCTACAGAGAAGAGTGGGAGACACTCCCCAAATACAGGTGTGCCAAGGTTGTAGTGTCATACCCAAGAAGACTCTGGGATGTTATAGCTGCCAAAGGTGCTTCAACAAAGTACTGAGTAACGGGTCTGAATATTTATGTAAATGTGATACTTTTTAAAAAATATATAAATTAGCATAAATGTATAACCTGTTTTTGCTTTGTCATTATGGGGTATTGTGTGTAGATTGATAAAGAAAAAAAATCTATTTAATCAACTTTAGAATACGGCTTGGAGATACTCCCCAAATACAGGTGTGCCAAGCTTGTAGTGTCATTCCCAAGAAGACTTGAGGATGTTATCGCTGCCAAAGGTGCTTCAACAAAGTCCTGAGTAAATAGTAAATTAATACATGTTGTAAAATTTCTAAAAAACTGTTTTTGCTTTTTTATTATGAGGTACTGTGTGTAGATTGAGGGGAAAAAAACTGCTAAGTCAATTTTAGAATAAAGCTGTAACGTAACAAAGTGTGGATAAAGTGAGCGTGTCTGAATACTTTCCGAATGCACCCTATTTATCCCCCCCATGTGAAGAAGTCATATGTATTTGGATACACTTATAGTGTATCAAATTAGTCCAAAGTTTTTAGTATTTGTTCCCATATTACTTTTAAGAAATAACTACATCAAGCTTGTGACTCTACAGATGCATTTGCAGTTGTTTTGGTTTATGTTTTGTTCAATAGTAACTGAATGGTGAATGATGACTGGAGTAATTTTCTTTCTAAGTGAGTAGATGTTTAGAAAATACTTTCAAAATGAATCCTGATAATGACGTGATAAAGGCGACAACAAAGAGGCGACAACAAAGAGGCGACAACAAAAGATGCTATCCTCTCACCATTACCAATAACAGGGGAGGTCAAATCAAAATCCAATCAAAGTTTGTTGGCAATGCACACAGTTTAGCAGATGTTATAGAGAATGCAGAGAAATGCTTTTATTACTAGCTCCTAACATTGCAGTAAAATGTCAAACAAGTACACAAATAGTCAATCATTTCTAGGGAAAAAACGTAGCAATTTTTGGGGGGTTATGTTCCTACACTATAAGTGAATTTGTCCAATTAGCTCACTTATGACTTCTTCAAATTGGGGGACTAGATACATAAAGTGCTTTATTTCTAAACGGTAAAACAGATATGTATAGAAATACCCTCAAATAATAACTGACATTCTGTACTGTTGCCTATTATGAACAGTTACTTCTAAAATATTACTGAAGGCTGGTGATTTATTTGAGAGAGACCGCAGCATGTGGCTCAGCTCCACTACAAAGTGATTGATTCAGCTGTGTGTGTGTATCTCTTTTTCTCTGCCTTTCTTTCTCTCCCTCATCTCTTTCTTTTTCTTTTCATCTGCCTTTCTTTCTCTGCCATTCATATCTGACTCCTCTCCTTGCCTTTTTTCTCTCTCCTGTCTTTCTCTCCTCTCTGTCTCATCTTTCTCTATGCCTCCCTCTCTCTCTTCCTCCTCACCCCCCTCTGCCTCTTCCACCTCTACCCTCTTTCTGCCTCTCTCCTCTTCCCCCTCTCCGCTCTCTCTGCCGCCTCCTCCCCTCTCTCTGCCTCCTCTCCCCTCTCTCTGCCTCTTTCCCTCTGCCCCCTCTTTCTCTCTGCCTCTTCCTCCTCTCCTCTTTTTCTCTGCCTCTTCTCCCTCTACCCCCTCTCTTCCTCTTCCCCCTCTATCCTTGCCTAGCTTTGGCCTCTTGTCAGTCTAGGTCGGCTGTAGTTGACCAGTCCATTAGAATCATTCCAGGGGTAAGGATAGTTAGGAATGTTAGTTGTTTCCCTTAGTTACACATAACCATGGAGACACCTACTGCCATAATGAACAGGCTTGGTGTGTGTGTGTGTGTGTGTGTGTGTGTGTGTGTGTGTGTGTGTGTGTGTGTGTGTGTGTGTGTTAGAGGGAAGATGGTCAGTGTGGAGACAAACGGTGAATATTAATCTGAATAATAATCAGTTAATGGGTTACCTCTGTTTTTAATAAACTGTGTGCTCTCTGTATTTCTGTCTTTTTCTCTCTGTTTTTCTATTGTTCTGTATTAACCCCCACCCCTCTCTCCCTGCTGCCACTGCTTCTTCCTCTCCCCATCTTCCTCCATCTCTTTCTCGCTCTCTCTGCCACCTGTGGCTTAGATGTTCACCAATCTGAGCTAACAGCTAATAGGCACAGTGGTACCTCATCAAATATGGATGGGTCTGATCTGCAATTAAAAAGCTCTTAGGTTTGATGTCCCTCAGCATACTGCTGGCTTCGGTAGCCTCGTGTTTTCTCCTATGCCAGAAGAAAGAGTGCGTGCGTGGAGCTTGAGTCTGCTGTGGTCGATCAGAAGGGATGTGTTCAGTAGTATGAAACATAGAGACAGTGTTCACTGTGTGTGTCATGAGTAGGGGGCTGTAGGTCTGAAGAAAGAGCGTGCTGCAACAGATGGTTTCTGGGGTGTTTGAGACGCAGGATAAGTCGAGGTGGGCGTATTATGTGGTCAACACTCAGCTACTGTACTTAAAGCATAGACTAAGTTTGGTTATTTTAGTTCCTAATATTCTGTTCTCGCACCATCTGTTGCCTTGTGTCAGAAGGGTTCTGGCAGAGATTAATTACAAGATGGTAAAACAATTAGTACTGGGAGGCAGGGGAACTCTTAAGACCAAACTAAAGGAAATGTGTCTGGTTAGTCAGAGGTGCACCGTATCATACCAGCAGTACTCGGTACAAACAGTTAATGGAATACTGGACCCACTGCTCAACAACAACCCCTTTAGCAGAGTTTTGGGAAATAACTACACAATTATTGATTCAATATGTTTAGTCTTGTTGTGGAATGTAGAAATGGCCTAAATGCATAGTGAAGTAATAGATAGTACTAAGGTTGAGATATGGATGTAAAAGGAGGTACACCTTGAGGGAAGAGAATATATCAACAGTCTTCATGGTCTGGGGAGCATAAGTCCCAGAGGCCCTGGGATGAAGAGACACCAGCACAACTGTCAATCACTGACCTCACTCACCAGTGATCACTTCCTATATGAAATGTTGGCTTATAACGTTGGGCTCCCGAGTGGCGCAGCGGTCTAAAGCACTGTATCTCAGTGCAAGAGGCGTCATTACAGTCCCTGGATAGAGTCCAGGCTGTATCACGTCCGGACGTGATTGGGAGTCCCTTAGGACGGCGCACAATTGGCCCAGTGTCGTCCAGGTTTGGCCGGGGTAGGCCGTCATTGTAAATAAGAATTTGTTTTTTTGCAACTGACTTGCCTAGTTAAATAAAGGTTTAATTAAAAAATATATAAAAATTCTAAACATAACGAAATGGGAAAAGATATTTAATATAGGAATTCAGATTTGATTATGATGCTTTCAGGTAGGTTATTACATTACAGATGTAGGATATTAATTTGAGCCAGTGCTACAGCAGGAAAATAATCCTGCAGTAACAGGAACTGTGAAATATTATGTGGATTATAATTAATTTACATTTTTGTAGTGGTTGATACATTTTTCTTAAGGATAAATTAAGTCTGAAATTTCAAAGTGGAAATTATAAACTTCAGAAGCCTTTTTAAGCCTCAAATATACCGCATGTTTTACATTTCCTGAATTGAAGGAAAGTTCTGCAACGGTGATCAAATTAAGATCCTACATCTGTACGTCAAAACACTGCATGTCTGTTGAGGGTTTGGTTAGAGGTTACTGCTCTGTGATGTTGGGCACTGATGCATGTTCCAGTAAACTAAGCTGACTTTATAGTTAATAAGGAGAGTTGAAGTTGCTAACTCTATTATAGTTCTACGTCTAATACATTAGTTCCCAGTCTATTCTATTAAAGCGCCATGGTCAGCTCTATCTGCCTTAATGAACTGTCATAATGTTGGTGCAATTAAATATGATATACAAGTCCCCTTGTACTGTATATAATAGAGTAGACACAAATGCCAGCATGACTTGTGGAAAATATTAGATAATATAATCATGCCAATATTCATGACTTTTATTTTGTGTAAAACAAAACATTCACATATCCAAAAGAACACACATTGTCACTTACTCACTCACAGCACTTACAATCAAACAATCACAATGTTGGTGTCTGATTTGAAAATCTTCACTGCACATGCATCATGCTAGATTTGAACCTTTGGGTCTAAACTCTCAGTGCTTCTCTGCTGCAGGGCATTCACACTGACCTCCCTTCCTTCTAGTCAGGCAAGTTTCTGCAATAAAACAATTGTTTTTTTGTCCAATGATCAGCAACAATCAGTCAGTACAGTGTTCAACTGTACCTTTCCCCTCAGAATCCAGAGAAGGGCTTGGTCACACAACTCAACTCAAAACAGAGCAACCGAAAACACACACTGTAATACCTCACGGTGCACACTAAGGCTGGTTTGAAGGAGAGGTTGTGTTCTGTCCTGCAGCAGTGAGGGTGGTCAAGGAGGTGGATGCTCTCTCTCTTGACTCTCTCTGAGGTTGGACTCTAGACAAAGTGCAGGGAAACGACTGTCCTGCATCAGTTTCAGTCTAGGGGCTAGGGGTCAATCTGGAGTCAGACACCTTTCTCCTCCCCTCATAACCCCCCGTACCTGCCCGCCTCTCTCCCAGTCTTCCCCTCTCTATCCACCTCTTTGTTCATTCCCTTCCTGATCCCTCTCCCCCATCTTTCCCTCTTCCCTGCCTCTCCACCCTCTCTTACTTGACAAAGTGCAGAGCCTCTGCGGCCACCACAGATCCCTTGCTGCTGTCCAGAGAACTGATTAGAGAGAAGCCAGCCTTCAGGGCCAGCATCACCGTCTCTAGCTTCAGACACTCCAGGGTACACAGGAAGGTACTGTCCTGCTTCAGCACCAGCCTGGAGCCAGGGTCCGACTTGATGAAGTGGCGGAACTGGATCACGTTGGACGACACCTCAAACTCCTCTGGGAAGCCGTCCAGCCGGCTCTTTGAGATCTGAACCAGCCGCCCTTTGATCTTGTCGATGAAGGAGGGGTCGCTGCAGTACACCTTGAAGCCCTGCGACCTCTCGTCAGTCACCTCCAGGAAGGCGGGCTCCCGCTGTGCCGCCCGCAACCCCTCCCACTCTGAAATGGCCTCCACCAATCCGCTGAGGCGGTAGAACTCTGCTTCTCCTCTCAGAAGGCCCACCTCTCGGAAGTCGTCGGGCAGCTGCAGTTCTCCGGTCCGTAGGAAGTTGAGGATGTGCCTGAACACAGGGCCGTCGCGGTCGATGAACGGGTTGCCCATGGAGTCAGTGTGCTGGACCGGCTTCCTGCCGCTGGCCAGCTCCTCCAACACTGACCCCTGGTGGCGGCTGAGGGTGGTGCGGTGCGCGGCATAGAGAAAGCCCCCCACGTTGAGTGTGATGGTGCCTGAGGAGGGCTTCTTGATGCTCTTGCTGGGCTGCAGCAGGTCTGGGTTGATCTGTCTCAGTTCACTGTCCATCCTTCTGAGGTTCCATTCCATGCCGCTCCCGCTCAACAACCGCACAGTCTTTTTGTCTGTGTGTGTGTCCTCAGGATAAGTGTGTAGCGTGCAGTAACAAAGTGTGTGTTAGTGTATGGGAGCGTCACGAAGAGGTACTGGCATAGAGAGGAGCGCAGAGCGCACTGGTAGCAGAATGAGACTGCCTCTATTTTTCTCTCTCTCCTCCCTCTTACATCCCTCCCTCGCTCTCTGTGTGTTGGAGGAAGAGAGGGGGCCAGTGCCATCCTCCATCATAGGGTGGGAGGAGAGAGTGTATGTGCTTTAGAGAGAGAGAAAACGTCAGAGTAGAAAGAGTGGCAGGTGCACTCCTTGCCCCTCTGTCTCATCCTCTCTAAATCTCAGTCTTCTCTCTTTCCCCTCTCTCTCCTTCCTCTCATCCTCCTCTTTTCTAACACCCTCTCTTTTTCGATTTCTCCATCTTTCCTCTTTCCCCCTCTCATCCAGGCCCCTCTCTCTTTCTTCCATCTCTCTCTACTCCTCTCTCTCGCCCTGTCTTCGTAATTAGCCCTCTCCTCTCGCTGATGAAAAGACTCCTCAGCTGTGCTTCTGCACGTGAGAGCACAGGAGGCCCTGAACACACACGCTCTATATACACATGCAGATACACACCAACCTCCTACCAACACACAAACAGGACGTTGTCGTGGCAGGGAACTTGGATAACAAACCTCTCTCCTCAACCCCTAGACTGAGACAGTATCTCTGTTATAGAGACTTGCTGCAGTCAGATATATGTTAGACTATGTTTACAGCTTTGTTCAGGGTGGCATTTACTGGCAGCATGGTGGGCACATTCGCTGGCAGTGTGATGGAGAGATGGGGATAAATGGGCAGATTTCTCTCTCTAAGATTGCGTACAGTTGGTTAAGATCTCCCTGTGTGTTTTTGTGGGAACAGCCCAATTACTGGTGAATGCAGGCAGGGTCTTTGATTTGTCCACATCTTCCTGTATCCTGTTGACTGGAAGGTAATTGGGTCTAAACCGAGTGTCATGTCTCTGTTACTATGCCAACGGTCTCTGTTACTGCTCTATAAGGAAGACCGAGGCTTGTTTATTATTATGGTCATAGACTTGTAGTGTTAGCCTCCAGAGCACGGAGCAAGGGTATATATATATATATATATATATATATATATATATATATATATATATATATATATACAAAAGTATGTGGATTCGGCTATTTCAGCCACAATAATTGGCAGGGTTGCACATTTTGGGGAATATTCAGAGGTGGAAACTTTCCGTGGGAATTAACGGGAATATATAGGAATTCATGGAAATAATGCAAATTAATAGTAAAACCATTTAAATGTAGATGTTTTTTGCATTGGATATATTTACCATATCATATGGAGACAGAAACATAAACCTTTTACCTCATCATAAGTAGACATAATTGCAAATGATTAAATCCTTCCAATTATAAATAATAAAAAAAAACGATTTAGTTATGAATTGAACTTTTAATTAAATGAGTTTACTCTTCACATGGGATGATTTCACTGAACAACAAAAGAAAGGGAATATTGAATGATCCCCAATGATCCATCGCATTTCCCAAAAACGTTTTCAACATACATCTGTAAAATGATAGTCTAGAAACTAAAGCTTTGGTTGTCTTCCTCTCAGGCTTCCATGTCTTCTCCCTGGACCTCCTCAATGTCCACCTCTTGAACATCAGACTCTGAGGCCTCATCTTCACTGTCACTTAACAACCTTGTTGAGGATGGCTCGTTGTCGGGCTCAAAAAGCCTAGAATTTGCCCAGATGGCCACCAATTTTTAAACCCTTGTATTGGTCAGCCTGTTGCGTGCTTTGGTGTGTGTGTTCCCAAACAAGGACCAGTTGCACTCCGAGACGGCTGATGTTGGTGGGATTTGGAGGATGATGGAGGTAACAGGGGAAAGAGCCTCAGATCCACAAAGTCCCTTCCACCAGGTGGCTGATGAAATATGTTGGCAAGACTGCCATATTGCATCTCCATCCCAAAGCCCTTGCTTGGAAGTGTACTTCGCCAGACTGCTAAGAACCCTGCCCTCATCCGGGCCAAGGTGGTGAGACATGATAGTGATGACACCATAGGCCTTGTTGATCTCTGCACCAGACAGGATGCTCTTGCCACCATGTTGGACCCCGAGTATGTACGCTGCAGCGTGTATGGGCTTCAGCCAGAAGTTTTCATGCTTTTTGGTGTATTTCAGAACTGCAGTTTCCTCTGCTTGGAGCAACAGTGAAGTGGGCAGGGCAGTAAGGATTTCTTCTCTTACATCTGCAAGCAGAGTCTGAACATCAGACAGGATGGCATTGTCTCCCTCAAGCCGTGCAATGGCTACTGCTATAGGTTTCAGGAGTTTCAGGCTGCTTACCACTCTCTCCCAAAATACATCATCCAGGAGGATCCTCTTGATTGGGCTCTCCATATCGGCAGACTGTGTTATGGCCATGTCTTGGAGAGACTCCTTCCCCTCCAGGAGACTGTCAAACATGATGACAACACCACCCCAATGGATGTTGCTGGGCAGCTTCAATGTGGTGCTTTTGTTCTTCTCATTTTGCTTGGTGAGGTAGATTGCTGCTATAACTTGGTGACCCTTCAAATACCTAACCATTTCGTTGTCTCTCTTGTAGTGTATCCATTGTTTTCAGTGCCATGATGTCCTTGAGGAGCAGATTCAATGCATGAGCAGCACAGCCAATGGGTGTGATGTGAGGGTAGGACTCCTCCACTTTAGACCATGCAGCCTTCATGTTCGCAGCATTGTCTGTCAGCAGTGCAAATACCTTCTGTGGTCCAAGGTCATTGATGACTGCCTTCAGCTCATCTGCAATGTAGAGACCAGTGTGTCTGTTGTCCCTTGTGTCTGTGCTCTTGTAGGATACTGATTGAGGGGTGGAGATGATGTAGTTAATTATTCTTTGCCCAACAACATTTGACCACCCATCAGAGAGGATTGCAATACAGTCTGCTTTCTCTAGGATTTGCTTGACATTCACTTGAACACTGTTGAACTCTGCATCCAGCAAATGAGTAGATAAAGCATGTCTGGTTGGAGGGGTGTATGCTGGTCGAAGAACATTCAGAAATCTCTTCCAATACACATTGCCTGTGAGCATCAGAGGTGAACCAGTTGCATACACAGCTCAAGCAAGACATTCATCAGCATTTCTCTGACTACGTTCCTCCATTGAGTCAAAATAACTTCTGATTCCAGGAGGACCATGAGCTGTTGCTATCGATAAGGTGTCTGATTCATAATTTTCACCTTGAATAGAAGTAGAGGGACTTTTGTCAGAGGTTGTTTGTTGTGAGCTCTGAGGGAACTTTATGCACTTGGCCAGATGATTCTGCATCTGATTTGGCACAGTATTTGCAAATGTACACAGCTTTTCCTTCTACATTAGCTGCAGTGAAATGTCTCCACATATCAGATGGTGCCTGTGGCATTTTCCTATAAAGATTAGAAAAAAAAATGTAAAAGAAAACCAAATACAATTCCATGTACAGATAAATAGATTAAACAACTCCTTTGTAAGATAGATGTTTTAAAATGAAACATGTATGGAAACAGGTGAATTAACACTCCTCAGTTAGGAGGCTCAAGCAAGCTAAAACCCACATGGTAGCAAAAACTAACTAGCAGAAATTGTTAACAAGAAATGAGTTAAACACACTTTGCTGTAGGCTACTATTTACTAGTTAACAAAAAATATTGTATGTCCTATAAAATATATTCACCCCACCCAGTACTGTAATCAAAACTTACCAGAAAGCATGTAGTCCTTGGCTCAGACAATGTAGCAGTGTGGGCTCAATAGCATCTCATTAGTGTGTAAGAGCTTGAGAATCAGCTGTTCATGTGATGGAAGAATGCATTGTGCATGCAGAGGGTTGCAATTCCATTGAATTGGGGATTGTTTAACCAAAATATGCCAAATGACCTATGTGTATCCCACAAAAAAGGTTCACTGTTATAAGCTAACTTTTTTAATGAATTTATTAAGCAAAATTCCCCAAATTCCCGGGCTTAACTTCCCATGGAAAATTGCCGGAAAGATTCGGGAAATTTACCGGAAAGTTTCCGACCCTTTGCAACCCTACCCATTGGTGATAGGTGTATAAAATTGAGCACACAGCCATGCAATCTCCATAGACAAACATTGTCAGGAGAAGGGCCTTATTGAAGAGCTCAGTGACAAATTTCTGCTCTGCTAGAGCTGCCCCGGTCAACTGTAAGTGCTGTTATTGTGGAGTGGAAACGTCTAGGAGCGACAACACACAAGCCTAAGATCACCATGCACAATGCCAAGCATCGGCTGGAGTGGTGTAAAGCTAGCTGCCATTGGACTCTGGAGCAGTAGAAATGCGTTCTCTGGAGTGATGAATCACTCTTCACCATCTGGCAGTCCGGCGGACGAATATGGGTTTGGTGGATGCCAGGAGAACGCTACCTGCCCCAATGCATAGTGCCAACTGTAATTTTTGGTGGAGGAGGAATATAGGTCTGAAGCTGTTTTGGGCTAGGCCCCTTAGTTCCAGTGAAGGGAAATCTTAACGCTATAGCATACAATGATATTCTATCCGTTTCTGTGCTTCCAACTTTGTAGCAACAATTTGGGGAAGACCCTTTCCTGTTTCAGCATGACAATGCCCTGTGCACAAAGTGAGGTTAAAACAGAAATGGTTTGTCGAGATCTGTGTGGAAGAACTTGACTGGCCTGCACAGAGCTCTGACCTCAACCCCATCGAACACCTTTGGGATGAATTTGAATGGCGACTGTGAGCCAGGTCTAATCGCCCAACATCAGTGCCTGACCTCACTAATGCTCTTGTGGCTGAATGGAAGCAAGTCCCCTCAGCAATGTTCCAATGTCTAGTGGAAAGCCTTCCCAGAAGAGTGGAGGCTGTTATAGCAGCGAAGGGGGGACCAACGCCCTATTAATTCCCATGATTTTGGATGTTCAACGAGCAGGTGTCGTCCACATACTGTATTACACACTACATGACCAAAAGTAAGTACAATGTTTCTATCTACATGGGCTGACTGTGACAAACTGCCTGGACAATGTATACTCATGTCACTCATGGTATCTAAGAGTGGGAGGTGTGTTTATTGACAGTTTGTTTCTCTCTCTCCCTCTCCTCAGGGACCAGAGGGAGTGCGTGTGTCCTGCAGGTGATGGGCTGTCAGTCAGTCGGACAGTGATGTTACTGGACCCCTTCTTCTCTCTTCCTTTATCTATCACACACATACACTCTCCCTTGGGGGCAGAAGTCAAATTAAAGTAAACAGTGACATCGATGTCAGGTTGTGTGTGTATCTAACAAGGGGGATGTCATGTCTTTTCTCTCTGTGTGAAGTCTGTTTGATGGAGCTGTCTACAGTTATACAGAAGGCTCTGGTGTTCAAATTTAAATTAAACCAAGCAATCACCCCGGAATCCAGGTGTAGAACATTCCCCACACACTCTTGACAGAGAGACAACCTATCCAATAGAATACCACTCTCTGCTGTCTCCAGAAGTGGAGGCACAACTTCCATTGACTCACCCCCTTAAATAGATGTACTTGTGGACAATCAGTGTGGCAGTCTGACAAACATTTCCATTCAGTTCATTTTGTGTGTATAAATCGGTAACGGTGACATTTTCGACTTAAACTCATTGTAGAAAGATTTAGCTCAGAGTATCAGAATCAACCAATAGGAAGCTTTGTGCAAAAAAACATTTTAATTTTAATGGGGAGGTTCCGAGCTGTCTTGAAAGTAGCAAATGAGCCTATGATCCCAGAGTGATGGCTCACCACGGTGACGTCTGTGACACATTGGCGATCAACGAGGTGGCTCGACCGTACCGTGGTGCTTATTAATCATAATGTGATTAATGGAATCATCCCCGCATTAGAATTGCAAACGAGGCAGTGGAACAGCGGAGAGGGGATGGTGGGTGGGTGGGTGGGTGGATGACCTGCGTTCCTTCCCAGCCCTATCACACCATCATTACCTGAGATAATTGTTCAACATCATGTCGGAATCTATTTGATTTCTTTTTCTTTTTTATGAGAGCAGTAATGAGAGCAGTAATGGGGATTCCCATCAGTAAAATCACTGTCTCTTTTCATTAAAGATGTTGAGTTATTCATAATGCTGCTGGCCAAGTCAGAGCTGTAACGTTATATCACAAGCTGCAGTGAAGCTGGCATAGCAACAGTAGCCTTGAGGAACATAGATGGTGTGTGTGTGGCAGAGGTGGTTAGGTAACCTTGCCTGAGACCTGTAGACTTGCATAAGGCTCCCTAAGCTAATGCCTGGCCTTTAGCTCAGCAGGCTAACACAGTTTAGGGCTGTACAGACAACCCGGGTTCAAACCCAATTAGTCACATGCGCTCTCTCTCGATGTCAAACACTTTGATGTTGGCTAAATTTTTGCAAATGTCTCCACTAAGGGTGCTGAAAATGTCCTCCTGTGGGTTTAATACAGGTAATTAAGTAAATATATAACCCCTCACAACAGATTGTTGATAAAGATGTCTTCTCTCTCCCTTCAGAAAGCCCTACCAGGCTGTGGAGAGAATAGTGGTTCTATAGTATTATGTATCTTCATCATATCGAAGGGTCCCTAACCCCCCCCTCCCCTCATGGGAAGTCATTTATAGATCTGGTAGTCACAGGGAGATGGCTTTGGGCATGCAGTCAGCTTACATCTCCTCCACTATTGAGACATGTTGGGCTGCTTTTCCAAGGCTGTGTTGTGTAGTATAGTAATAGTGTGGTGTGGATTGTCAATAGGACAAAAACCGCAATGGGGCCAACATTAATGAGCAGGTTCATAAGGTGTTTGTTTTGGATGTAGGGTTAAGGGTAAGAGACTACCGTGGTTTGAAAGATTCCTGTACGCAGGCTTATAGTAGTAGTCGATCTAGTTAACAGGCTTCCTCGCAGGTTCTCACTCTCCTTTCTTTCTTTCTTTCTTTCTTTTTCTTTCTTTCTCTCTCCTCTCTCTCTCTTTCTTTTTTACAGGCTTTGTCGCTGTTCTGTCCCCTCAAGGATGAATACTGCAATTTACTAACATATTCTTCCCATAGCCACTTTTCTGAGGGTTTTTGGTAGTCTAGCGTCTATCTGAAATTCACCAGGGGCTTGAGAAATCTGAAGGCTCCTGGAATATTCAGATACAGAGGGAGGTGTCTAGGGAATATCAGTGGGAGTGGGGGGTGAGTGTGTGTGCTTTTTAGATGGAGGGTCCTTAGAGCAGATAAGAGGTTAGAGATGGTGGGAGAAGATGAGTGGGCGGTAGCTTGACCTTCTCACTCTTCTTTCTCCTTCTCTCTCCTCCTGTTCTCTCTCCTCCCGTTCCTCTCCCTCTTAGCACGACAGCCTTGAGCAACAAATGCTGTGGCCATTCCACCTCTCACTGTGCCCTCCTCCTCCTCCTCTCATTCTGTTCTCTTCTCTTTCTGCTTCCTTCCATCTCTCTATCTCTGCATGTGCAGCTTTGCTCTCCTACATACCAGTGTCGCTTGGGACCTGCACGTTTTATCCTAATTCATTCCACACTAAACAGACATAAACCCTCAACACTCCCAGTCTTATACAACCCTACAGGAGAAGAGGCATGAGCAGACTGGTGAGAGAGGTATAGAGTAGGGGATAGGTTGAAAAAGAGAAGAACGGAGAGAGGGGGAGCCTTGAGTGGAGAAAATTAGATCGAGAGGAGATCTACAGTATACTATTCTCTCCCATACGGCACTGACCCAGATGATCCCAGCCAGTGGCCTGTGAGTGACTAGAGAGGGAGATTGAGGCAGGCTGCTCTGAAGTTGAGAAATGCGTTTGTTTGTAAGTGTGTTTATGGAGATGCGCTGACAAGTGTTTCAGCCCTTATCATGCAATAATTGCACATAATGCATCCATTTGTGAAAAAGGTGAGGAAGGGTTATTACTGAGTATGTGAGATCTGTGACATTGAACTGACTGTGACGTGATTTCTCTGGAGCCACCTGGTAAAAGTGCACAGCTTTTTAATCGCAACAAACGATAACTGGACATTTTCTCAGTAGAACAAAACCTGATTAGCCAACAAACACAAACGGACACCAACTGGACTTCAGTGGTCGTTGGCTGTTCTTGGGCATTTGTTGGACAGTCTGGACAGAGTGTACTATTTATCTCTGTATGACAGTGTCTCATACAATTGTGTGAACCTATCCTAGCCCCCTTGTTAGACACACACAGAATTGATTCCCATCCAAAATCTATTTTTTCTTAACCTAACCATAACCTTAAGCCAAACCTTAACCCCATATCCTAAAACTATGCCTCCCCATTTGTCCGAATTTTCCTTGTTTTACAATCCTTGTGAGGACTTATGGTATCCACAAGGATAGTTACACACACACACAATGACAAAGAAAACTCCAAATAGATGAATCACTACATTTTGAAATGGCAAGCTGCAGTCCAGTGGCAGTTGGTGGAGATTTGGAGTGTTGGCTGTGGAGTACTCAGCTCGGGTGGTGCCACCTATTTCACCTGTTTCTCTATTGATTCAGTCAAGTGATTCAGTTCAGTCAAATATAATTTGGGCTGCATGTTTAGTACGGTGCTGAAGGATATTAAATAACACTTTTAGGCGTGTTGTATTGAAAGAAAGAATACAATGTGATTTAAAACAGCATTCTGCTTTTGATGTGTGTGTCCTTAAAGGAAACGTATTGTTTTTGTTTCAGATAAGATCAGTCTGGAGGGCATGGTGGTACAGAGAGCGGAGTGCAGACCTGCCGTCAACGAAAACTATATGAAACTGAAGAAGTGAGTGAAACAAAATTCTATACAATTTCAATATACAGTACCAGTCAAAAGTTTGGACACGTCTATTCATTCCAGGGTTTTTCTTTATTTGTACTATTTTCTACATTGTAGAATAATAGTGAAGACATCAAAACTATAAAATAACACACATGGAATCATGTAGTAATATATATTTTATATATTTGAGATTCTTCAAAGTAGCCACTCTTTGCCTTGATGACAGCTGTGCACACTCTTGGCATTCTCTCAACCAGCTTCATGAGGAATGCTTTTTCAACAGTCTTGAAGGAATTCCCACATATGCTGAGCACTTGTTGGCTGCTTTTCCTTCACTCTGTGGTCCAACTCATCCCAAACCATCTCAATTGGGTTGAGGTCAGGTGATTGTGGAGGCCAGGTCATCTGATGCAGCACTCCATCACTCTGCTTCTTGGTCAAATAGCCCTTACACAGCCTGGAGGTGTTTTGGGTCATTGTCCTATTGAAAAACAAATGATAGTCCCACTAAGCGCAAACCAGATGGGATGGTGTATCACTGCAGAATGCTGTGGTAGCCATGCTGGTTAATTGTGCCATGAATTCTAATTAAATCACAGGCGGTGTTACCATTAAAGCACCCCCACACATCACACCTCCTCCTCCATGCTTCACGGTGGGAACCACACATGCGTAGATCATCCGTTCACCTACTCTGCATCTCACAAAGACACGCAAAATGGAACAAAAAATCTCAAATTTGGACTCATCAGACCAAAGGACCGATTTACACCGGTCTAATGTCCATTGCTCGTGTTTCTTGGCCCAAGCAAGTCTCTTCTTATTGGTGTCCTTTAGTAGTGGTTTCTTTGCAGCAATTCGACCATGAAGGCTTGATTCATGCAGTCTCCTCTGAACAGTTGATGTTGAGATGTCTGTTACTTGAACTCTGTGAAGCATTTATTTGGGCTGCAATTTCTGAGGCTGGTAACTCTACTGAACTTATCCTCTGCAGCAGAGGTTACTCTGGGTCTTTCCTGTGGCGGTCCTCATGAGAGCCAGTTTCATCATAGCGCTTGATGGATTTTGCAACTGCACTTGAAGAAACTTTCAAAGTTGACTGACCTTAATGTCTTAAAGTAATGATGGACTGTTGTTTATCTTTGCTTATTTGGGCTGTTCTTGTCATAATATGGACTTGGTTTTTTACCAAAAAGGGCAGTCTTCTGTATAAGAACCCTACCTTGTCACAACAACTGATTGGCTCAAATGCATTATTTCAGGTTTTTACTTTTTATAAATTAGTATTTTTTTATGGGTTATTGTGTGTAGATTGATGAGGGGGGAAAAACAATGTAATCAATTTTAGAATAAGTCTCTAATGTAACAAAATGTGGAAAAAGTCAAGTGGTCTGATTACTTTCCGAAGGCACTGTATATATAAATTATTATAAAAAAATATATTTTCCTTTATTATTTTCCCCTAACCCTACCACCCCTCCCCTAATTGGAGTAAACTAATGGACAACAACTCTTAAGCTTATACATGCTATATACATTTTACGGACTATTTGCCATATATTTTTCACTGTGCTGTTTCACAAAAGTTCTGAACCTATATACATTTTATGGACACAGTATATTTTACATGAGTCCCACCCTTCAGCTCCACTCAACCCCTCCCATCTATCTCTTAACACCATCCAGTTTTTATTTCTATTTGCCATATATTTTTCAACTGAGCTGTGATGTTTCACAAAGTTCTGAACCTTTCTATTCTCATAGTTTCTACGGATTGAAAATTAAATAAAACATTTAGCTAAAAGTATTATTGATCGATTGACTGTGACTTTTCAAATCACCCAGTAGTGCAATTTGCAGCATTAGCTCCATGTAAATGTTGCAATTCTTCAGCCATTCCTGGACCTGCAAACAAAAACAAACTACATATGGACAGTACCAAAACAAATGATCTCTCGCAGCAAAATCTGCTGAGCTGGGATGGTTGTATCCCCCATATATATATATATATAACATTCTATTGGTTGCAAGAATTTTTTATAATAATTTCAATTGAAAAATTATACGTTTTGAGTCCAGTGTCATTTTGCGTATCAGTTCATAAACCATGTGGCGTGGAATTGGTACATCGAAAATCTCTTCCTAACTATTTTGCCATTTATATGGCACAGCTGTCCATTTTTTTGTTCTTTAAATTAAACTGATACACCGACAAGTTCTTTACTTTTCCCCCTTCAACTTGCTTTTTCCATTTTTGCGGTAATGGTGCAATTAGTTGGTTGTAATTTTGGGTAGAGCCTCTCCCTGTGTGTTTGAGCACATGCATGTCTGCCTTGGTATGTGCACAGCAGTGCCAGTACTGTACATTATACTAAATGGCTATATGCATTATTCAACCATTGTACAGCATAGGGGATGCTATTGTTCTGCTCTGTGTTCTATTCACTGCTCTGCCCACTGTGCTGCTTCTCTCAATGAGACCCTATATCTTCATTCATTTGAGTAATTTCTCAGGTTCTCTCAAACAGTTCTGTGACAGTGTTCTAGAATGTGTCCTATACTGTATCCTCCTCTCCTCAGATTACAGATTGAGGTGTCTACCAAGCCCCAGCGTCTGACCGAGCAGATGGACAGGGCTGTCACCAACAACTTCAAGCCTGTATCCAACCATGTTGCTAACGTAAGAACACTACCATATCACAAGCAGTGTGTGTCTGCTTGCATGCTCCTTGCATGCTCTGAGATTCCATATCTTTGTAGTGTTGGATCAATACACATTTGGAACTGTAATTTGCACTTCTACCATGCTCCCTCCTTGCCTCTGTGTGGGTTTTCCGTGGGTTGTTTTATGTAGGTGGAGTATGAGAAGAAGAAAAAGGCTGAAGGTAGGATGGTGAGGGCAGACAGACAGCAGGTGATGGACATGCTCTTCTC